>JASVEL010005042.1:0-227118 GCA_032618575.1 Nicotiana noctiflora
CATCAAGTAAAACTCTGATAAGAAAGAGTGAAAAAACAAAGACAATAAATGGAAATTAAAGACGGAATTACACTTATGATTCATATTCCATTTCTCAAGAAATGGCATACTCCAAGCTAGGATCAAGTACGAGGTCTTCACTCGAATAAATCGTCCCATCCAACCCCGATTTTTATCCTCATCTATGCTCGAGAAAGGTGCCAGTGGCTCGGCGTTGAAGCTTTATTAGTCCTCTTCGATAGAGTTGGGGACTATAAGCGTATGAGGCGGTCGAGATGAAGGGAACCCATCGACTTTGCTTACGAAGAAACGAAGTAGTATCACAATCCTCTAGAAAGAGGGATTAATCTAACCGGGGGTCAGCTCCTATTTTCTTACATAAATCTATGATAAATGGATCCAAGGGACGCAACGCGAAGGGGTAAGTGTAAACACTTAAGAACCCTTCCACGTGTGTGGTGATTGATTCTTCTAGAGAAGGCACCACCACTTGTTTCTTACCCAAGTTGCAATCTATTTTAACATGGGAGATGAGGTTATCGAGATCGAGCATATATACCTCGATACCAGCTTGCATCGACTCAGAACCGAGGAGGTCTTTTCAACCTTGAAATCGCAATCGATGACACATCCTCCGGGAAAGAACTCTTCAAAATGTGACTCTGTTGGTTCATCGACGGCCGACCGTGATGAGGAAACATTTTCTTTTGTGGAATAATTTTTTATGTTTTAGCCATTTAATTTTTATGGACGAAGAAGAATAAAAATTGAAAAGGAATACTTCGTATTTTGGGATAGAGCAAGCGAAAAAACCTAGAGATTTGAAAATACAAAGCTTTAAGGAAGGCAAAGGATTTTGAAGATTAGAGTGAAGAAGATTTGAAAGTAAAGTTTGAAAAATGAAGGAGGGTATTTATGATTTCTCAATGACGGTTCAAAGCTGGTAATGGCCGACTATCGACTGACGCGCATTAAATTCCTGGGAAACTTTACCGCCGTGACGTTTTGGTTACCTCTATTGCATACATCATGATGCTTACGTTATGATGTATTGAGGTGAAGATTGAGGGCTCAAATTGTTTCTTATCATTACTTTTCATTACTTTAAAATCAGACTTGTCCTTTTTTGTGTGATTAATCGAGACTGGGACGTGACAGGCCAAGGTTCAACCCTATGTCGTACCGGACCGTGACACAAAGTTAGATTGCCAAGCTCCTGACTCAGAGAGCGATTGAGATCAGCCAAGATCGAGACCGAGCGGGACAGAGATCGAGTAAGATCGAGGAAAGCCAGCCGAGCCAAAAAACGAAAAGGTCTTACTGTATTTAGAATTGTACTAAGGGTAGGATGCCCTTACTTGGCCTCATCATTTGTAAAGCACATGATTCACACTACACAAAGCAATATATTATCTTTCTCTTAAGCTCTTAGTACTTCAAAGATGACCTAGCTCGAGGATCAAAGCAATACATTTCCTTGGTATGCTTTATTTCTATTTACAATTAATTTCAATATCAATTGGCAATTTTTCTCAATTTGTGCTAAGTAAAATCATGTGTCTTTAAAAGCACAATATAAATTAAATTGTTATTTGTTTTTTGGGTAAACAGAGTTTCAGGAGCTTTTGCTCCAACATATATCGCACGAAACTTTGGATTGATAAGGACATTGAATTATTCTGTTACTGCTGCCATTAGCTAAATACCAGTAAATGAAAATAGAGCCGCTATACATCATTAAAACTGACATGAAAATTAACCTAGGACGACGATCAACATACATATACAAAGAAAGATAGATGCATGTGGTGTGTTAACACCTACTACTACTGCTACTACCGTTACCTATTTGCTACTCCCTCCATGTTTCTCTTCCTAACAATAAAACATTACTCTCTTCACGTTTTCTTTTAGCGCAGGCAATGGCCGGACACCACTCTCTCCACCTTCTCTTATACCCTTACCGCTTTTATGAGGACTGCCACCATTTTCTGCCATCTCTGGTTCCATGTAGAATCTAGCTCGAAATGCAGCTAAATGTGCATAATACGCTGGAGGAACTGCAAAAACACAGTTAAAACTTGGAAACATTAAAATAGAATTTTGGTTAAGCAAATAAACTATAGTGTATTACATCAATCCAAAAGACTTGGTTCGTTTTCTTTTAGTTGTAATTTTTCTTACTATTGCTCTTATCTTCTGTTTTACAGTTATCACTTACCCACAGAGACAGAACGCGTGCACCTTGCATATGTATAGCAGAGATTGTTAGTCAAGGATTGGATTCCATCTGCTGTGAAATTGTTCTCATCCCACAGAACATGGTAATGAGCCGGTCGACTTGTACCCTGCCGACATGATGTAGTGCATCAATAACAGATGTAATGGCTAATATTTTAAGGGAAGGAAACAACAAATTTAAGGTGTTTGTGAGGAGTTAGAAAATATAGTTAAAAATCTGTAGCATCAGATAAATAAGCTTAAGAGAAGGATGTGAATTTCGATGAAAGATTCCTTCATAAATTGTTCCTTATGGGATCAGTTTCCCCTCTTGTCAAATTTGATCTGAAAACTTGTTCATTTATCTTAGATAAGGGAAAAGGTAGTTATTGTTATACCTGAATGCCGGCATGGCTACAAAGATAAAAGTCAAACTCTGTTGGATGACAGATTTTTGTATCAACCACAGTACCTGATGAAGCAAGAGATGGTACTCAGCATTCATGATATTTGACAATATTCGTAAAAGTTTCTAAGATTATGGATAGTTTACCAGGTAATATATTTCCACTCCTATCCGTGCTACTCCTATCCTTGTGATTGTTAGCAAATAGACGGGTGTGATGCCGTTTCTGTACCACGATAAAAGTTACTGGTGGTTGGTAATTTGGCTCTAAAGATGCACAAGCCTGCACAAAATAACATTATAGTTAGGCTAAAATCATATATGGTGAAGTGAAAACCAGAGGAAGAGGCATTGACAGGATTAGCACCAACCTTCCTAATTGCATCTAACTCAAAAAGAAGTACTTGATAAAATTGCCCTTCACTCACTCCATCCCTGTACACAAGATACTCTAATCAAATAGGGAAAGTTACGCAAATCAAAAGAATCAATGAAAAAGGTCATCCATTTCAATGCATGTCTCAGAATTGCTAAAAAATCCAGAAAATCTCAACAAAAACCAGAGAGAACATCTTAGTGTTAATAGATGGGTCTGAGAAACGAAATGTTTATGCTAGTCATTTGTAGGATCATCGGAGCTACAACGTTCTAGTCATTGAAATCATGAAGTTACCAGGAATAGGAGGGCTTATTGGTACAAGTGACTACTTAAACATTTGTGATATAGCATGTGAAACTTCCAGTATATTTAATATATAGAGTGAGGAACTTGCCGATAAAAGATTATTCTTTGTGGCTTTTGGCCAGTGGCCTTTCTGAAGGATATTAGGAGATCCCTGCAAAATCAGTGCAAAATCATTTCACCATAAGGGAAGAAAACACATACATAAGAAGTAAGACTTAAGTGATAGAAGGCATACCTTATCATGCCACCACTAACTGTTCCACGTGCAGGATCATGCCATGTCTTGTACAAATCTTGTATGAGTTCCTGTCTATGAGCTTGAGCGCAAACAAGGCCAGCATATTTTGTCACCTCAGGCCAATCCTGAGAAGCTACTACCTGCAGCAGGCAAAATAGGAAATTGAGCTTCCTTTTACATCCAAGAATCGGGAAAGAGGAGATTAAGGAGCGTGGTCTCAAATGAGGAACTTACTGCAGCAATTGAAGGGCTAGAGTCTTCTCCATTTTCTGGGTGGGTCACATCTGCTCCAAATATGATGGTCGGAATATCACTTACTAATGGTATTCTACAGCTAATAGCATCCAACAGGACCGTATTTCGACCACCCATCTGCTCCCACAACAGAAAGTATTCGTATTAGTGCAAATTTTGAAACAAAAGATGCATCTTACAATTAGCAAAATCAAAAAGGGAAAAGGAACCTCCAAGGCACCAAATATGTATGAACATTTTGTGACTATATCAATAGAATAGCAAGTGGATGCACCTTGACATTGATCTTCAAGGAGACATTTGCCAAATATTGTTTGCTGATCTTGAACACATGCTTTGTCAGACAACATTGGGATATTAAACCAAGATCAGTCTCACATATCCGCTTTATGTCACCTACAAGATAAGGATGTAAGACATTCTGGAACAATGCAATCTGCAAACTTATCTCAATTCAACAAAATGAATTTTTTTTATGCCATACCATACAGGGATCCATTGTTATCGGGAAGAATGACCAATAGAAGCTCAAGTTCTTTGCCTTTTAGCTTGTTTACACATGCATGATAAACATGCTTCAAGGCTTTCTCCACTTGATCTGGCCTGGCCATGTATATTGGAATTACTGGTTCTGGATTGAACTCCTGTCAGCATAAGCGTCTATAATCAAACATGGAGTGAAAGAGAAATGGACAAATGAACAAAGAGAAGGATCTTGAGAAACAACTACCATTCCAGATACTTGACACATCTGAGCCAGTTCGTTACAAAAGCCACGAGCAACACTCTCTTGGACACTTCGTGAAAAATTGATGCAAGCCCAACGGCTAACAGTCATTCCATTGATCATTTTCTGTGCACAGATCAAGCACAGCTTTTAGCAAAACGGAAAGCACAAAGAGACAATACATAGTAACTGAGAAACCACAGAGGAGCACATCAATACCAGATAGGAAGAATAAGCGAGATAATAAATAAGAATAAAGTAATGAACAAAGAGTGAGATATTATTTTGTTCACCATGCAAGAAAAGACAAAAAAATCATGGCGTTAATGCATGAATGGTGCAGCATAGAAGTAGTAAGTAAACTGATTGTTCGCTAGTTGTAACAAATAAAAGAGTAATCAAGTAGCAGCTGAACTATGAAACAAGAGGAAAATGGACCTTATTCATCATATTCCACTGCCCAACTTGAGGCAGGCAATCTTTCTCCTTCCCATTCTCATGATATTTTAGCTGTTGGAGAAATGAGAGAAATAGTTGTCAAAGGAAAAAGAATTCAGGTTTATTAAGAAAGAAGAGTGAAAGCTCATGTAGAGTGATTTACCCATGGAGCAGGCAGCACGCGAGCTTCCACCGATGCTTGCTTTTCACTGATTTTGATCCCAAACTCTTTTGCATATGGGTCTTCATTATAATCATTGTGTTGAACAGTCTATGTTTCAAGTACAACATGACAAGGGAATCATTCAAGTACATGTAGGTGTGTTGCACACATTAAAAATTTCCAGCACAACAGTAAGGAAGCATGAAAGATAAAAATATTAAAACATACCTGCAAAATTGAGTTTTCACGATCTCTTGGTCTTTGGCACGTGACCTTCAACAGAGCAGTAATTTGCTTTTCACTCAACCTTTTAGTGTATCGTTGTCCCTCAACAATTTTACATGCCTAGAAACACGGCAACAGAGAATAGCTCACACTTCTGAAAAGAGACATGAAGCTATACAAAACATCAAGTAATATTCTCACCTCCATAGGTAAATAGTTGGCTTTCTTTTGGTTCCCTACTTGAAGGCATGGAAGATGAGTATACTTGATAGTAAAGCCATACATTTCTTGGAAGTATTCCACTACTGACTTCATCGTTGAATTATCATCAACAGGAAAACTGAGCAAAGCAACAATGAGCATTAGGTCAACCTGAGTTTTATCACTCTTGGAATGAATATATGATAATGTTAGAATGATAAATACAAAGGCAAAAGCTTACACTAGTTCTCTTGTGGGCTGGGATGTTAGTCCTGAAACTCGATACTTTCTCCGGACATTACCCCTATGTGTCACTTCTACTTTCACTCCTCTAAGAGCCTTCTTAATCTAGATGGCATTTGCAGGCAAAATTAAAAGTTAATTAAAAGTGACCAAACATTTAAAGCAAAAGCAATGCAGAAAACTTTATAGCATTAACAGGACAAGGGAATCATTCAACTCCATATTGTAGGTGTTGCTACCTTTACACGATCAGAGTCAGATAAGGGCCTTGACGACACATCTTTTCCAAGAAGCTGGGCTACAAACTCTATCACTGGTAGTGCTTCAATAAATGCAGCTGAAGCCATATCTGTTGTTTGGGGTCCGAACATCAAACACCGTTAGGAATAACTAACTACATTAACAACAATCTTACCGTATCATAATTCTTTACTTGCCAGAAAATAGATTTGATCATATTTAATCTGAATATTTGTTAACTATAAATTACCAATGTTAAGGGACAAGCCCATTTGGGTAGGTCTGATACTCTGGTAGAATCCACACCATGCTTCTAAACCATCACCAAGAGGCTGAGGTTTCCGGATATCAGGGGAAAAGAAAGATCTTCCAACAGGACAATACCTATTAAGAGATGTGTGTTATCAGACATAAAATCAACTCAACAAAAATCATACACGAATGTCCAAAAAGTGAAGAGCTTTTGCTCAAAGCTCCATTACAATGCCTCAAATTAGAGTGTCTACCTCTTGATTGAAAGCTCTCTCAGAACAATGTCCAGAATTTGAAGAGCTTCTTGTGGACCATCGGCACGCTTACCAGCTAGAAATTGGCTCAAATGATGTAAATTCGCTCTTGCGACAAACTTAATCACCACTTTATATTCTCTTTCTCTCCTAAAAATTTTACAGTTCGCAAAAGAAAAAGAAAAATTTATTTAGTATTGGAATGAAATAGAGGCCTAAATAGAGCTGAACTGATTCAGATAATCCATAATGCCGACCTCAACTTGTTTGGAATTGAGACATAGTTGATTGATGAATGAAAAAAAGAAAACAAGACATGTTTTTAATTAATTTGGTAGGATCTGCTAGCTTAAAAAAGTAAATGGGATTATGATGTCTTATTTATTTGTGCTATAAATATTTTAACAAAGCATTTTATACATTTAGAGCTAGATAGTGGTTAATTTTTAATGAACCCTCTAAAATGTAAAATGAATGAGGACAAAGCAATAAAGAATCTTACTTTGGACCATTGATCACATCATCTTCATCAATAAGCTTAATGGTGAACTCCTTCCACTTAAAAGGAAGTTCACCAGCAGTGTAGAGAGATTTCCTGCCATCATAAGCTGGTAATCTCATCCCTAGGTCTGATTCTTTGTACAGTTTCACCAGTTCTGCTAAGATTGCTCTGTTTACACTTCTTGATGACACTTCAGGGGTTACAGTAACCTGCAAAAAAGGTGGTTTAAAGGGGGCATATACATACAAAAAAAATACAAAGAGAATTATCGCAAACAGTCTGACCAAAATTCAGTGTGTCATTAATGCTACTAAAAAACAAAAGAGATACATCCTACTACTCAACTAAGGGTAGAAGCAAAGTAAAAGCATGTGTAAGAAGGGGTAAAACAAAACAAAAAAAGAGAGAGAAACTCCATCAGATTAAGGGCCCCAAAGCAATACACAAGATTTACTATAGTACTGAAAGATGCTCAAAGAAACCATTTTCAAAACCATCAAAAATCAAATAGCAGCTTACATCATACTGGTTTAAGTCCTTGTCTGGTAATTCAGCCAAAAAATGATTTGCTTTTACAATGCATTTTGTCCCCAGTTGGCCATAACCTGGTCTTGGGGCAAAACACAAAGACTTGCTTGAAGAAGGAAATCCTGAACCAGGAGCCACTAATTGACATGAGCTGCTGCTGACTGACACATTTAACACATTTTCTGCTGCTACTATAACTGGCTTGCTTGATGCTGTGCAAGGCCTTGAACTTGGCCTCATAAAGGCCTCACCTTGATCTGACTTTCTCCCTCCTCTTCCCCTTCTTCTTCCTCTGTTTCTTGATGGGGGTGATGATGTTGTGTTATGGATTTTGTTGTTTTGGGGTTCTGTGATTGGGGGCCCTTTCCCATTTTGAGCAGTCTTGGGGTTTTTCTGAAGTGAGTTCATGTTGTTTTGCACCTGGGGTTTGATCACAATGTGTTGTTCTGAACCTTCTTTCATCTGCCTTATAGGCATGTTTTCACAGGTAATGTGATAAGCACAAGAAAACTGTTCAAAAGTAATTGCCCTTCACTAGATGGCACAGTCCAATAGAGTTCTTCACACTCAAGAATTCAAGATTATTGTACTGAAAGAACCAAAAACAGAAAGGGTACACATGTCAGCAACATGATGATATTTTGGCAGCAAGTATATACATATATAGAAAAGTGATGAAAATGCCTTTGAACTTTCACACTCAAAAGCAAAAAGAATAGTCATCAACAAAGAATGGCAATTTCTTGATTCTGCTTACTACAGACACCTCCATTACCTTTGCAGGTATATAAATACAAACATTTTAAATTTTCTTTCAACAAATAAAACCAAAAACATACACAACAGCAGCTAGACATTTAAAAAGTTTACAGCTTTTGGATCAATAAATGGATTTTGCAATTAAATTGTCACAGGTCTTGTCACTGCAGACCATCAAGTGAAAATAGTGAAATGATGATAAACTGCAAAAAATTAAAAATAAAATGAAAAAAGAAATAAAACCACCTATATAAATGCATACACACAAAAAAAATGTTAGACCATTTTTGTAACAATGTTTCTCTCCTTCTGCATGAACATCAGTTTTATAAGAAGGGGTAGGAAAAACAAGTGTAATTTTCAAGAATGCAAAAGAAAAACCAGAAAAGGAGTGAGGAAAACAACACCCAGTTAGAGACAAAGAGAGAAAAAATTTAGAAGCCAAAAACCCTCTAAGATGTTTCTGTTGGAAACCCAATATATATCCATGAATCAGGAAAAAAGAAAAAAAAATATAGATGCATTAAATACTAGCTAGTAGTATAAACATGTGCACGAATGTGTGTAATAGAACTATTTTATTTAATTTACCAAATTAATTAGTTGGAATGCAGAGAAGAAAGAAGCAGTTGTCCCTAAAGCAAAGCCAAAACTTTGTACCAGAAAAACGAGAGAAGGGATGAATACATCCAACACAAATGAGACAAAGAAAGACTTATACGATAATGTACAAAGCGTGAGTAAATGTGAAAACCATATATGACTGCTCAAGAAGAGAATAAAAATGCCTTGAAACACTCAAAAAGCAAACAAAGTAGTAATATTACTCTCTACACACTAGCCAGCAGTCAGTAAATTAAACTGAAACAAAAGAAATGAAGAATCATCAATCACCAATGAATGGAACAATGAAAGAGCAAGTCTTTGAAAAGATGTGTGTAGCTTGATTCCAAGAATATTAAAGCAGCAGAATAGAGATATGTAGTGAGCTTTAATAATGATGGAGACAAAGACCAAAAAGAGAGAGAGAGAGAGCGGAGGAGATTAAAAAGTGAAGAGTTCAAAGTTGAAAATTGAAACAAACAAGTGAAACTCTTAAGAGAGATAATGATGAATGAATCTTCCCTTTTATATATATAGAGAGAGTACGCATGCAAAGTGCATCTGCTGTTTTCTTTATCACGTGTTAAAGCCTTTAATTTGTTAGCTTCTTCCCCCTACTCTCATACTTCAATGTCCCTTGCTATATAGCAACCTCTTTTGCTTTTTTCACACCAACACTATTTCTTTGCTGCTCTTTCTAACCACACTGTTTGGCCAACCTTCTTGTGAGGTTAAAAGTATTTTTCCCAAAAGTTCTTTTTTTTTCTAATTTGAGGTATTTGGCGAAGCTTTTTGAGGAAAAAAGATATTTTTGGGAAAAAGCAGAACCAATTTCTGAGAAGCAGAAAAAAGTTATTTCTTCCCAAAGCAAAAGCAGAAGCAGTTCTGACTTTTTTCTTACCAAAAATACCCTTAACAAAATATAATGTAATGATTTGACCCATCGTCACAGGAGATACTGTCTTATTTTCCCCGTTTTATGCTTCTATAGGTTTCATTATATGTGTTTGGAGAATTTGAAATAATTCGGATAGAGTTCGGGTAGAAATGAGACTATAATATCCTGTTTGGCCAAGCTACAAAAATCAGCTCATTTTGAGAAGTGTTTTTTTTCAAAAGTGTTTTTCTCAAAAGTACTTTTGGTGATAAGCAGTTTGTGTTTAGCTAATTAGTTTAAAAAGCACTTCTGAGCACCAATTAGTGTTTGACCAAGCTTTAAAAAATTGCTTCTAAGTGTATTTTTCTCAAAAGTGCTTCTCAAAAAAGTGCTTTTGGAGAGAAGCTACTTTTTTCTGCTTCTCCAAAGTAGCTTCTCCTCTAAAGCACTTTTTTTCCTTCCAAAAGCTTGGCCAAACACCTCAATTTTTGGCCAAAAGTGCTTTTGGCCCCAAAAGAAGTACTTTTGGCCCAAAAAAAAGCTTGGCCAAACAGGCTATAAGTCTCTTTATGAGAAGGTTACTTTGGAAATGTCAACCGAATGTTGACTTATAAGTTAGAAGGCTCGAAATGGATTTCCGATGATTCGACTAGTTTCGTGGGATGATTTGTAACTTAAGAGCCCAATCGGAGTTGAATTTGGAGGCCCGGTATAAAATTAGGCTTCAATTGGCTGGTTGGATTTTGGCGAATTCCGGTTGATAGGTGAGATTGTGATCCGAGGGTTGGAATGGAATTCCAAGAGTTGTTGTAGCTTCGATATGTGATTTTTGATGTGTGTGCAAAATTTCAGGTCATTCGGACGTCGTTTGGTTAGGTGCTTGATCGATTGCGTGTTTCGGAAGTTTTTGAAGAACTTAGGCTTGAATCCGATATGAATTGATGATTTCAGTGTTGTTAGGTGTGTTTTGACGATTGGAACAAGTTTGGATTATATTTTCGGATATGTTGGTGCCTTTGGTTGAGGTCCCGGGGGCCTCAGGTGTATTTTGGGTTGTGATCACGCTCTTATTTGATGTTTCAACGTCGTATCTTTGGACATAAAGGGGTACAATATTGAATAAATGAGCTCCGATTATTGTTTTGAATAAAGCATTAGATCTGTATCGCAATTACGGACCCGTAGCAAAAAGAATCATCGAATTTGGACATCCTATGAGGATTTTATGACCATTTTACTAAGGTTGCCCAGATATTCAGGTTAATGACGAAATTGCCCCTGACAACGTATTAAAACCTGCACTATTTGCAAATATTAAAACCTACATATCTCCTTCATTATAAAGTCAAATTGAGTGATTCAAAAGCTTAAATTCGTTAAAATTTCACAAGGAATCCATTGGGAGCAGTAAAACGCGTGAACAGTATACGTATAATGAGCAGGTTGAGTTTTCTTCCAATTTTAGAACGGCAAGAAGCTTCTGAGGCGATGTTTTAAGAGAGAATTCATGGATTTCATCATGTAAGAATTCATAGACTCGAATTATGTTGTTGCGATGTAAAAACATAGATTAAACACTAAAAACTCAACGATATAAGGGGTAAAAATGGAGGTTAGGGCTTGAAACCTAAGAAGGAGTAAAGTTAGAATTTGAGGGGTCAAACGGACTCCGATTTTGATGAACTTTATATGTACAGACTCGTGGCGAGACGGAAAATCCGTTGGTATATTTTTCATAATTTTTAGAGAAGCAGGCCCGGGGCTCGGATTTTACCAACTTCGTAAATTTTAGTACTTTTCGAGTATTTTTAATTGGGTTATATTTTCTTCAACCCATATTTATGTATTCAATATGGTTTTGTCTAGATTCGGCGCGCGAGGAGGTCGATACGAAAGGAAAAGGCATTGCGGACCTACGGCCGGTTGAGGTGAGTAGTTGGTGTATATGATGGCCCGAGGTTTTGAAACCCCAGTTTATCACATTGTGACACTATTGTAGTGCATAACTCGCACCCCATGGCAGGTGCGGGATTGGTTATGACAGGTGATTGTGACTTGGTCCATCCCGAACAAGAATGTTTCTATATTGGCGACTAATACGCACCCTGTAGTGAATATATCTGGGATTATTGTCATGTTTGGGGCCTTGTGCCGATCTGTAGCATCCTCAGAGGATGAATATCATTGTGATAGAATGCTTTGTATAATCATTGATCTCGGTCTTGTGTTTAATCACTGGTATGAAATGCTAAGTCGCTTTTCCGGAAGTTAAATATCTAAAGTATATTCTTCTTAATAAATTGGAAACTGGGAAATTAATTGAATCTATCACGTGACTCATATGCATACTATGGACTGAGTATGGATCGGGCTGCACGTCGCAGCGAATGTTATGATTATATTGTGCTTGGGCTGAAATAGCCCCTCCGGAGTCTGTACACACCCCTAGTGAGCGTCGTCGACGTTAAATGTATCGGGCTACGCGTCGTAGAAGTCATATGCATTGCATTGCATTGCATTCATGCATTGTTATTTACTTGTTATAGTTGTCATTACCTGTTGCTGTTAGTTCGTAGTAAGGTGTCAGACTGTTAGTTTTAGCTTTACTTTGTGGCATTTCGTGGATTTCTTATTTTCAGATATTTTATATGATTATTACTCACTGCGTACTTAGTACTCACCCCTACTCCCTGCACCTTGTGTGCAGATTCAGGTGCACCGAAGGCTTAGCTGAGCAGTCTTTGTCTTCAGAGCTTATCAGAGTTGTTGAGGTAGCTGCTTGACGTTCGCAGGACCTGACTACTCTTCCTATTTTAGTTTTATTTATATATACATTCCCAGACTTGTGTATTTTTGTTCAGATATTGTTATCCAATTTGTTTAGAGGCTCTAGACTCATGACCCCAGGTCTTTGGGAGTTACAGTTTATGTCAGTATTTTGAATTGTTTTTATTTGAGTATTTAACATACTTGGTTTTGAACTTCATGCTCGGGGTGATACAGTAAATGGTTGGGCTTGCCTAGCAGTAATGTTGGGCACCATCACAACCGAGTTTGGGATCGTGACAAATTGGTATCAAAGTCTAGGTTACTAGGCCTCGCGAGTCCTAAGCCGGTTTAGTAGGCTCTCGCGGATTGGTACGTAGACGTCCGTATCTATCCTCGGGAGGCTATAGAACCTTTAGGAAACACTTCACTTTCTTGAAATTCTTATCGTGCGTATTTGATTCAGCTTGAGATATAACTCTTGAAATTTCTTCCACACATCTGTATGCGCACGCGAGCGCTCAATAATATAATTTCCTTGATGGCTGGTGATTCCCCGATCGAGGTGTGTGATGTAATCTCTATGAGTTCATGTTGGTCCAGTCTGGAGGACTTGAGGCCGAATCTTCGCCTATGGCTTGAGCGCCGAGGTGCTGATTTTGCGAGCTGGTATTATGAATTTATGTGTTCGGTAATGTCCTTATTAGCCGGGATGGCAGTCGGATATCCATGTGATGAGTATGTTAGTGCTGTGAGGTGTATCTTTGTGATCTTGGTAGTGACGAAGAAGTCTGTGGGATAATAGATGAATTGTTAAGCGATTCATTTCCTATTGCGATCTGTTGTGTAGCCCCAAGTTATGGGTGTGTGAAGAATATTTTCGTATCTCCTAGTTGGAAGTTAAGTGCAATACATGCAGTGGTATGAGTTCAGGAAGACTAAATTGAATGTATTATGTCTATGTCCGTAAGAGGTGTGCTGAAATACTAAATTGAGGCGAAGCATTTGGTTATCTACTACGGAGTGTTCTCACGTGGTATGAACCTTATGTATGTGTTAGAAGATCGCATGTGTAATTGAAAGGTATTTCCTATGTGTTATGACTCGAATAGTGCATATCCATATATCAATTTTGATAATATAATCAGGTAGTATTGAGATTAATGTTGTTGATATACATTGTGATATTTTGTTAAGTTGTAGCCGTGTTGTTAGGATGGTTTGTGTGATTCTCTGGCAGGTGAATAGGCTCAATTACAAAGGAAACTCTGCCGAAATTTTTGAAAAATTTGGGACATAGTAAATATTTGGTCGCTTAGAAACTAGGCTTAACTGTTGCGTGAATGAATGCAAGAATTGCAGAAGAGTTAAAATTTCTGATGGTCCGTGTCTCCACAAGCTTGTGAAAGAGTGAGTTTAATCTCACCATGGTATTACGACATTAATAGAGTATATATGTTGTGATATATATGGCTTCGATCTATGTTGGGGAGGTTGCTATTGATTAGCTGATTGCACGATTATGTGCTATGTTGGTTATGTCTTAAAGTATACTGGTGAACCAGTTCTGATTGCAGAAATTGAGCCGAGAAAGGCACGAGTGAAGGAAAATTTTTGACAAGATGTCAAGAGATCGGATGAGCAGGAAGGAAGTTTTGATGGTTAAGACAAATTAGTATCATCTTCAGCATCACCTGAGAGCGGTGTTGTGTCCTGGTTAATGGTTCTTGATCGCTCTTTTGCGTTAGTGCGAGCGATGATTTGGAGGTGCGCTCCAGATATTGTTGTGGTAGGTTGTGGAAGTGTGTTCCACTGCAAGATTTTATAAGTGTAACATATGATCACTTGATTGATTAAAGATGTAAACCAAGTATGAAGTTTGAGATGATGTCGTTAAATTAAAGATTCATGCCTGGAGGGCACTTGGCATATTGGTTATGGCTGTGAATTATGACTTGGTCCATCCCGAACAAGAATATTTCTATATTGGCGAATGATACACATCATGTATTGAATATATCTGGGCTTATTGCAATGTTTAGGGCCATGTGCCGATATGTAGCATCCTCAGAGGTTGAATATCATTGTGATAGCATGCTTTGTATAATCATTGATCTCAGTCCTGTGCTTAATCACTGTTATAAAATGTTAAGTCATTTTTCCTGAAGTTAAATATCTAAAGTATATTCTTCTTAATAAATTGGAAATTGAAAAATTAATTGAATTTGTTAAGTGACTCATATGCATAGTGTGGACTGAGTATGGATCGGGTTGCATGCCGCAGCGAATGTTATGATTGAGAATGGATCGGGCTGCATGCCGCAGCGAATGTTATGATTATATTACGCTTGGGCTGAAGGAGCCCCTCCGGAGTCTGTACTCACCCCCAGCGAGCGTCGTCGACGTTAAATGGATCGGGTTGTACGCCACAGCGTGTTCATGTGTATTGCATTGCATCCTTACATTATACTTGACTGTTATATTTGAAGTTGTGTTGTGGTTCTGTCACGCCTCAAATCGGGGAACATGACCGGCGCCTGACTGGGTTGCCCCAGTCAAGCGGACCTGGGTGCCTTTCATTCCCACGCGTTACCCCCGTGTTGATTGTTTCTCATTAACCAAATATCTTACTAACCATGAATGATTTCACATTAAACAAATAAAACCATACGAGTGATTCATTAACAAGTTTGCAGTTTTTACAACGCCCGACATAACATAATGTATACATAAGACTGGAGTCCCACAGTTTACATGTCTACAGAGCCTCTAGGATACAAAAAAGGGAATACAATACTTGCCGGTAACAAGGCTCCGGCTATACCTTACAAAACCAAAATGAAATCTAAACAAAAGTGGTATGAACCACACAGGGCCCCAAGGAAGAAAGGGGCTCACCAAAACGGGCAGTGGAAGGAGAAGGATACTACTGCCGATGAGCTGAAGTGCCTGCTACTGATCCACCTACAATCATAACACGAATGTAGCGTCCCCGGCAAAAGGGACGTCAGTACACTTGAATTGTACTGGCAGGTATGGACAAACTTTGTCCCAAGTAAACTCAAGCCATTGAATTACATCAACAATTAATTAAGCCAGCCAACCATATTTCCACATTTTCCTCATTTCAAATAATTCTCAACACAAAGCACTTTTTACGATCAACCAATATAACAATAACCAATCAATCACGTAAAACACAAGTAGTCAAACAAAGGGGCAATCAGTGCCCCACAGGTTGCAAACTCTCCTGCTGGCTCCTTTCACAATTTCACATTATTGATTTTTATATCAATTTTCAATAGCGATTTCGATCGCTTTCCATCCTTATTACCCCCTGACCAGCCTTATTACCTCGGCCACCCTTATCACCCCAACCCACACCTTATTTCTTCATGTTGCGGCGCACAACCCGATCCCACCGTACGGTTTTAAAACACAACAAGTACAAACAGCAGATAAGGCATTTCACACAATTTCAACAAGTTCAAATAAGCAACTTACAGGTTGGTTCATGTTCACTATTACTTCTCAAGCCAATATCACAACCAAGTTACAAATGTTCCAAAAATCAAGAGTATTCATACCGTATTGTTCAATGACTTACAATCCTCAAGTGTTTCGTTTCTTTTCCACAAAGTACCATATATGCCATTATAGCCATTATTCACAATTCTTTTACCAAATTAAACTCTCATTTTACATCACTCATAGCTCAACAACAAACTTTGAATATCCAACAACAACATCAAGAATTTCACACAATTTGTCAATTTAACACGAACCAAACAAACTTCACACATATAGGCGATTTCACAAGAATCAAAATTAGCCATACATACCCGGTGATGAGTTTTCTTCCGTTAACTTCCTACTTTATGCTTACCCAAGATATCCTACTCTTGCCAACCTTGTTCTTGAAGACTCTTACTTCTACTCACTTCTTTTTACTAGAAATCAAGTTCAATAATCATGCATGAGTGTAAAAATTCTATTTTCAAAAGCTATTATATGCAAACCTCTCTTTACCCAATTTAAAACTGAAAATCAAAGAAAATAGTTAGGGTTTTTACCTTGAAAAGATTGGGGAAGTTGAATCCTTGCCCTAGGATCCCTTGGAATTAAGTGGTTGGGACAATCCTTGAAGATAAAGAACTTCTCTCTCTAAAACCCCTCTCTTCTCTCTCTAATTTTGGTAAGATGATATGAGAAAATTAGGGTGAAAGGTGTTATATTAAAGAAGATATCGGGTCAAAATGTTACAAAAATTTGGGCCGGGGTCAATTCTGCGGTGCAATTTGCGACCGCAGAATCAACATGCGGTCCGCATAGTGATCGCGGAATGGCCTCAAAATTCACTCAAGTTCTGTTACAGAATGCGACCAATATGCGGTCCGCATTCTTGATCTACGGTCGCAAAGTGCACCGCAGATTCACTATGCGATCGCATATCGACCGCATTTTCAACACGATTTTTGGGAGACTTTCTGGAAAGCTTTGCGGCAAAAATGCGGTCCGCATAGCAGATTTGCGGTCGCATTCTTGACCGCAAAATTGACACTTTTCGGAAAAATTAATTCTCTACATTTTTGAAACTTAAATCACTACCAAGGGTTCCGAACCGCGGCTCACAAGCTCGCCGCGAAGAATTCTATGCATTCCTAACACATTATTCGGACCATGACACTATAGCTACTAGGTTTTATGCACAAATATTTTACGGGGCCTTACAGGGGTTCTTAGTAAGATATCAGAATGTTAGTTTTAGCTTTGCTTTGTGGAATTTCATGGATATCTTATCTTCAGACATTTTATATGCTTATTACTCACTGAGTACTTAGTACTCACCCCTACTCCCTGCACCTTTTGTGCAGATTCAGGTACACCGGAGGCTTAGCTGAGCAGTCTTTGTTCCAGAGTTTATCAGAGTTGTTGAGGTAGCTGCTTGACATTCGCAGGACCTGACTACTCTTCCTATTTCAGTTTTATATACATTCTCAGACTTGTGTATTTTCATTCAGATATTATTATCCAGTTTTGTTTATAGGCTCTAGACTTGTGACCCTAGATCTTTTGGGAGTGTTCAGATTTTAAAATTTATCAGTATTATTCCTCTATAAATATTGGATTATTATTCTAAAACTATTATATTCTCCTTAAATTGTCGGTTGTGAGGTTTAGGTTGATTTGTGAGCGATTGTTGGTCAGGCTTGCCTAGCTTTAGGGTTGGGCGCCATCACGACCGGGTTTGGGTCGTGACAAATATATACCAAAATAACCGTTAAACCTAATACTTAGGATATTAATTTATGAATATTTTTTCTTATTTTTTAGGATAACTTTCTAATATATAGTGACTTTGCCAGTGAACGCTTTTATATTTCTTGAATGATTTTTAATATATTTAGCTTTTATTAAGAGAATTAAGTAATTTTTAATATGATTTCATATTTTACTTAAATAAAATGAAAAAAATTAATTATTGCATGTAATAACAAATTTTTGAGATTATTTATTTACTTATAATATTCACTATAAAACAAATTATTCATGTCGTTATTCGCAATTTGATACTTAAAAGCACTTTCGGAAAAACTTGGCCAAACACAAATTATTGCTCAAAAGTGCTTTTCAAAGTAATTAGTCAAATATAAATTGCTTCTCTCCAAGTACTTTTGAAAAAAGCACTTATCAAAATAAGCAAATTTCTACAACTTGGCCAAACAGGCTATTTTTCTGCGTACTGGATTATGGCCTGTGTAATTGTTGAATTTTAAATTAACAATTTTATCTACGGTAAAGTATTTAAAAATTTCTTTATATTAATATACCTTTTGTTATACTTTGAATCCAAATATATCCTTGTGGTAATATTATTGGTTCACATATATCCTCTTTCTGTTAAGCTTGTCCAAGCTAAGGTGGACATTCAATCTTATACGTGGCCCTGATATTTGATGAGGCAAATGTCACATGGCATGCCACCTCAGTGCCCCTTATCCATATATAAAAGACTAAAATTTAAAATATAATATTTTTTATGGTAGCGGTAATTGTGGTAATAGTGGTGGAAGGGAAGCAAATTCGAGTGGTGGAAAAAAATAGAAGGGAGGAGTAAAATAGGTTTGGGACACTCAAGTGGCAAGCCATGTGGCATCCACTCACATAGGATTAAATATCCATTGTGGACAAATTTAACGGAAAAGAGGTACATTTGGACCAATTGTATAACGGCATAGGTATATATGGACTCAAAGTATAATGGAAGGTATATTTAAAGCATTTCTCTTATGTATAGAGATATATTTGGTCCTTTTTTACGTATGTTCAATAAATTTTCTAAAATAAATATAGATTTTAGAAATTTTGTAGGATTTTTTCCTAACTATACCATATATGAAACCTTATTATCAAAAATATGCATTCTTTGTTAATTACCCGCTCAGTCCATGTTTTGCCTATAAATTTTATACTATTTGACTATTAGGCATTAAAAGAGAAGAATATTCCCTAAAATTAAGGATAGAATCTTGGTGTTAATTGATTCTACATTAAATTCAATTTTTAAAAGAGGAAAGGAGATTTCTCATCTGCGTATTTTTCTCTAAAATTACAATTCAAATTCTCGAAAAAAAATTAATGAACATCTACTAAAACTACGAACAGATTTAAATACTAACAGCTTCGAAAATTTGAAATCAAATTGTAGAAATCAAAATATGTTCTTCATCGTTTCTTCTATCAAATTGTCGCTCGTATATATCTATTCTTCATCTTTGCTTCTCTCAATCTGGAAATCCAAGAAAACATCAACAACAATAACAAATCATGTCCAAAATCATAATTATACTACAATTTAATGGCAATTGGGATAACTATGGCAGATTTAGAGATTTTGAAGTTGATGCAATTGTGGTAGATGAGAATGCAGGTTTGTATAGTTCGAAAATGCTTAGAATTTTTGTTTTATGATATTATCTACAAATTTACTACATATATCTACAATTTGACTACAAGTTTTTTATTTGGTGCAGGAAAACAAATTTTAATATACACTGTCTCCAACTTATAGAAAAATTGTAGCCAAATTGTAATTTACTTGTAGTTTGTAGTTAATTTGTAAACATATCGTAGATAAAATATAGATATATTGTAGATACTATATTTTTAATATTGTAAATTTTTTCTTTGTGTTTGTTCTGAAAATATAGGTGAGGGCTTCAACAGATCATACACATATTGTGTTGGATGGTGTGAAGTGGTACATTATGTGTCTAGAAAACAAGAGATATAGTTGTGTCTAATTCCAACTTGAAGAACTTTCATGTGTAAATTATTTCAAGATTGTAGTTATAATGTAGGTTAAATGTAGTTAATTTGTAGTTTTTGTAAAATTTAATAGACAATTTGCAGATTAATTATGGATAACACATTTCTACGATTGGCTATTTATTTTTTATTTTTTATTGTATAATTCATATTCAACTGACAGTTATATACAAATATTACATAGAATATTTTTTGTTGTGTAATTTATATTCAACTGACAGTTATATACAAATATTACATAGAACTTGGAGGTAAACATCTAAAATTATGATAAAAAATTACATAATTTACATACAATAGCTAAATTGAGTCTTCACACAATGTAGATAGTTTAAAGATTATTGGCGAGGGAGAATTACGTCAAGGATTAAGGCGAGAGAGATGCAAGCAGAAAATTGACAAGGGGGAGGGAAGCTGGAGGTAGTTAAGGTAAAATATGGGGGTGGGGGTAGGAGGTGGGAGGAGATAGAGGCGAGTAAATGTAAATGTGAGAATATACGCTTCTAAATTAACGTCTAATATAAATGAAGCATTAATTATACCCATAATTTAAATTATGGTATATAAATGATAATTTGGTATGCTTAAATGTAATTAACATAAAATTTTAACATTGAGGGTAATAAAGTTTCATATATGCTATAGGAAGATAAAAATTTCAAATTATTAAGCTTAAACAAATACAAAGTCCAGTAGAACTCCTAACTCGTACGCTAACTCCGCCCCTTTCTCTCAATTCATTTATGTACTAGTGAACTTGACATATATTTTTATTCTATAAATTGACACATATGATACAAGTAAAGTATAAGTGAACCTCACATTCAATATTTTGCGGTCTACTGATTAATAAAGTGGACAAAAATTATGGGAGACCAAATTTCAACTCCCAACATAAAGGATAGGTGAGTTCTTCCTCATTTGTTTAGATATAAGTAGACGAAATTAATGAATACTTGTACTAATGCAAAATAGAAGATTGGGACACATACAATGAAAATGGAGGAGCAATTTACAGTGAAGAAGGAAGAAGAAAATAAAAAAGATGAAGACAGAAGAAGAAACGAAAATAACCGCCAATTGTTTATTACTCATTCTATCATTTACAGTATATACTCATATATATATATACAATGTACTACTACTAATTAACTTAAAGCCACCTCATCATAGGTAGGCCCCACTATACTAATCTATTTACTAATTAGTCTTCAACACTCCCCCTCAAGCTGAGGGATGAAATACATTTTTCATTCCCAGCTTGTCTACTGGATAGTCATGCTGTGGTTTGCATAGACTTTTAGTAAGAATGTCAGCTATGTTCCTTTGTTCCAACATGCTGTGTTTGTATCATTCCACTTTGAATTTTTTCCCTTACAAAGTGACAATCGATATCAAAATGTTTAGTTCTCTCATGAAAGATTGGATGAGCTGCAATTTGAATTGCAGCTTTGCTGTCACAGAACAATTGCACTGGCAACTTTACTTTTACACCAAGTTCTCCAAATAAACCAATCAACCAAACAATCTCAGCAACAGTAGAAGCCATGCTTCTAAATTCTGCTTCAGCAGAACTCCTTGAGACAATGCTTTGTTTCTTTGATTTCCAAGATACTAAAGCCTATCCAAACTTCACCATATATCCTGTGATTGATTTTCTAGTTTCTATACATGCTCCCCAGTCTGAATCACAAAAGGCTGATACTGTAGTGGTCTCAAGTGCTGGCATAAACAGTCCAAGTCGTGCAGTGCCTTTTATGTATTTTACTACTCTCATAGCTGCATCCATATGAGACTGTTTAGGTGCATGCATATATTGACTAAGTACCTGAACTACAAAAGCAATATCAGGTCTAGTCATAGTTAGATATAGTAATCTCCCAACTATCCTTTGGTAGCCAGTTTTATCTTCTAGTTCTTTATCAGCTGTGTCTTCATTGCTGTGCAAGAATCTGTCAAGTTCTATAGAAGATAGCTTGTGATTGAACTCCAAAGGTGTTGTAGCTGGTTTGCTTCCTGCTAAGCCCATTTCAGAAACTAACTCAAGAGCATATTTTCTTTGATTCATTAGAATTCCTTTCTTTGATCTCAGTAACTCAATGCCAAGAAAGAACTTCAATTCACCTAAATCTTTCATCTTGAACCTAGTCTACAATTCTTCTCTTATCTGCTGAATATGAGCCAACTTTATTCATGTCACTAACAAATCATCTACATACACCAATATTATCACAAGATCACATCCTAGCTTGTATGTGAATAAAGAGTAATCATAGTGTGATTGAATAAATCCCATATCAGTCAAAGCACTGGTCCGCTTTAAGTTCCACTGTCTAGGAGTTTGTTTGAGCCCATACAGAGACTTATGAAGTCTACAAACTTTCTGTAACTCCCCCTAGCTAGCAATGCCATCTGGAGTGTGCATATAGACTTCTTCAAGAATGTCACCTTGAAGAAAAACATTATGCACATCCATTTGAAAGATATACCAACCAGATGCTGCAGCTAAAGCCACTACTGATCTAACAGTGACCATTTTAGCAATTGGAGAAAAAGTCTCCTTATAGTCCAAGCCTTCAAGTTGACTATATCCCTTTGCAGCCAATCTAGCCTTGTATTTCTCCACTTCTCCATTAGATTTGTATTTAACCTTAAACACCCATTTGCACCCTATAAGAGTCTTACCAGGAGGAAAATCAACAATAGACCAAGTTTGATTAGCCTCCAATGCAGATATTTCAGATTTCATAGCTTCAATCCACTTAGGATTAGTCTTAGCTTCAACATAAGACTGTGGTTCAGACACAGTAGAATAAACAGCAAGTGCAGTTCTATAAGGAGAAGAGAGTGAGTCATAAGAGACACATTGTGAAATAGGATAAGCACAAGAAGTAGATTTAGACAAACCAACATAATCCTCCATCCAAATAGGAGGTTTAGTTATTCTGGAAGATCTTCTTACATCAGATGAGACAGAAATAGAAGGTATAGATTCAAGTGAAGAAATAGAAGAAATATAAGGAATAGAAGAAAAAAAATGTGAAGTAGGAGAAGTAGAAGAAGATGAAGAATCAGAAGAAGGTGTAGATGTAGATGAAGAAATAGTAGTAGGAGAAAAAGTAGGAATATTTGAATAGGATTGAGAAGTATGAGTGTTAGAACATTCAATTGTTCTAAACTCTAGAACTGGAAATAAGTGAAAAGAAGTAGTATGAGTATGTTTGAAGGGAAATACATCTTCTTTGAACACAGTGTCTCTGCTGACAAAAAAAAACTTTGAAATCAGATCATACAAAATGTATCCCTTCTGACTAGATGAATATCCTAGATGGACTGCTGGAATGGCTCTAGGACATAATTTGTCAGTCTTCTTTAGATTTGTAGCATAACAAAGACTTCCAAACACTTTAAAGTGTTGTAAAGAATGAGGCTTATGAAACAGTCTTTCAAAAGGAGATATTCCTTTCAATATAACAGTGGGCAATCTGTTAAGAATATACACAGTTGTGGTAACACACTCTCCCCAAAATGGGAGAGGAATAAAAGCTTGAAATCTCAAAGCTCTAGTCATATCCAGTATTGACCTATGTCTTCTCTCAACCCTGCAATTCTGTTGTGGAGTATATACACAATAGCTTTGATGCATTATACCATTCTCTTGTAACAGTCTGGTCATCTGTGTATTAAGAAATTCTGTACCATTATCTGTTCTCAGAACCTTTATACTACACTGAAATTGATCTTCACTGATAATAAGAAATTCTTAAGAACTACAATAGTTTATGCTTTATCATGCATCAAGAACAACTAGATAAATCTTGAATAGTCATCCACTAGAGTTAGAAAATACCTTCTACCATTGTGAGTAGGAACTTTATAAGGTCCCCACACATCAGCATGTATAAGATCAAATGCATTATCAGAACATGAATTGCTGGAAGGGAAAGGAACTCTTATTTGTTTAGCAATAGGACACACTGTGCAGAAATGATCTTTCAAATGATTCTTAGGTAATACATCTATTCTTCTGAGAACTTGTAATGGTGCATGACCCAACCTTTTATGCCATAGATCTATATCATCTGAAACTACTTTATTAGTATTCAAAACACTACTAGTAGCATTTACACAAGAACTTGAGCAAGGCTGCTTTGACTTCAAACACTGTTTGACAGTATTTGACTCCTTTGGGTTCAGAATGTATAATCCTTGATCTTCTCTACCAATACCTTCCCAGTAAAGAGCTCCTGAAATATGCAGAAATCAGGAAACAAAGCCACCAAACACTTCAGCTCTTTTGTGATTTTTGAAACTAACATTAGATTGAACTTGAAATCTAGAATATATAGAACATGATGAACTGATTTATCCTTAAACACTGAAAGATCACCAGTATGACTAATAATAACCTTTTCACCATTAGGAAGTTGAACAGAATTTTGATCAACATCTGATAGCTTTCTCATGTTGCTCAAAAGATTCAAATTATGAGCCATGTGATTAGTTGCACCTGTGTCTATGATCCAGTTATCATTTACTAGATAAGACATAAATGCTGCTATAGTACATGCAGTACTCAGTGTTGCAGAGTTAGCCGGGTTCTCAGTTTGCTTCCTTTTGTTCAACATTTGTAAGATCTGATTGTACTGTTCTTGAGTAAAGAAAGGTGCCGCAGAAACACCAGCACCACCAACACCAGCTGAAACATTATCCTGTTTTGACTCATGTGTTGAATTTACCATATCAACAACATTCCCCTGTTGAGATGAGTCTGAAGCTATGCGTGACGACCCAAAGGGTCATCACTTATTTAATTAATCATTTCGAGCTTCTGAGGCCTTAAAAACCTCATTCTATGTTGCCTCGATTTACGTGCACGATCCGAGCATGTAGCCGGAAAGATTTTGTGATAGAAAATATGAATTCTATGAGAAATTTGGATAAAAATGATATTAATATTGATATGGTTGACTTCGGTCAACATTTTTGGTAAACGAATCCGGACCCGAGATTGGATGGTCCCGGGAGGTCCGTAGAAAAATATGGGACTTGGACATGCGTCCGGAGTCGAATTCTGATGCCTAGAGCCCAAGTTATGAATTTTTATGTGAAATTGTTTTTGATGCAATTATTAAAGGAAATAAATTAATTGACCTTGGTATCGGGCTCGTATTTTGGTTCCGACGCCCGGTACAAGTCTTAAATATTATATATGTGATTTCGTAAAGTTTGGTGACATTTGGATGTCGTTTGAGATGTTTTGGACCTTGAGTTCCAAGTTAAGAAGTTTTGAAAATCAAAAGTATGAAAATCATGAGTTTGAGGCTCGATTTGATTAAAACGAAGTGATATTGGCGATATGATCGCACGAACAAGTCCATCATGTGTTTTTGAGGTTGTGTACATGTTTGGTTTGGAGCCCGGGGGGCTCGGGTAAAGATTTGATAGGCCGTTGGATGAAACTCTGAATTTTTGAACTGCTGGTTTTTCACCCAGCTGTTGGCTTCGCAATTGCGAAGTTTTCTCGCAATTGCGAAGGGGACAGGCTCGCAAATGCGAACATTCATCGCAAATGCGAAGCCCCCTTTGGCCCAGCCTTGTTCGCAAATGCGAACAATTGTTCGCATTTGCGAAGGTCCCCGGTGCCTGCCTATGTTCGCAAATGCGAACAAAAGTTCGCAAATGCGAACATTCCCCATACTGCCTTGGTTCGCAAATGCGAACCATTATTCGCAAATGCGAACACTGCCTTATACAGCATGTGTTCGCAAATGCGAACATTAGTTCGCAAATGCGAACCGTTCGCAAATGCGAACAAATGTTCGCAAATGCGAACTTCCCACCCTTGGCTTAATTTTCAAACTCCAGAAATTGGTCGGGATTCGCAATTGCGAACCCATGTTCGCAAATGCGAACACAGAGACCTGAAAAACACGAATTTCAGTCATTTCTTCATTTTTCACAAAACCAAAACACCCATTTGCGATTCTTCAAGGATTTCTTCTTCATCAAAATGATTGTAAGTCACTTTTTACTTAATTCTTTCAATTTCTAACATCATTAAACATGTTTTTCATAAGAAATCAAAGATTTTCATGGTAGAATTCTTGTTTTTGTTAGAAAATAGGGTTTTTCATAAATTGAGGAATTGGACCTCGAATTGAGGTCCGATTTTGAAACAAATTATATATATGAACTCGTGGGGGGATGGGTAACCGGATTTTGGTCCTAACCCCGAATTCCGACCATGTGGACCCGGGGTTGAAATTCACTATTTATGGCAGAATGTTGTAAAAGTTGTATTTGGTATTAAGAATTAGTTTGTTGAGTAGAATTGATGATATTAAATCAACTGTGTATAGATACGGTTGGATTGGAGCCAAATTGAAAGAGAAGACATTTCCACGGAGTGAATTGTTCATAAGCATTCGAGGTAAGTGTTTGTTCTATCCTAGCTTGAGGGAATAGGATTATGTGTTATGTGTTATGTGATCGAGTGCGGTGTATGGGTGCTGTGGTGACGAGCATCCATACACTGGCGTCTAGTATGACCGTGAGTCGTTGGAAAATAATTATTTTGAGATATATTACAGATGAATTGTTATTGTTCTCCCTTATTGGGACTTGTTGTGAAGATAAACATTGATTGCCCTTGATGGGACGGTTTATGAATTACTATTTCTTTCTTTGCCCTTAACTGTGATTGTTATTTGGGTGAGGAAGAGTGATAATGCACGAAGGGTGATGCCGTGCCATGTTTATTTATTTATGCACGAAGGTTAATGCCGTGCCATGGTTATTTATTCATTATGCACGAAGGATCATGCCGTGCCCTGTTATTGAACCATGTACGAAGGATCATGCCGTACTATGGATGTGAGGATGAGAGTAAAAGCACGAAGGGTGATGCCGTGCAATTGCTTACTATTTCTTGAATTGATATTACTTGTTTTTCCATTATATTTTATTTGGGTGATGCCGTGCAACTATTTGCCATTCCTTGACTTGATATTACTTGTGTTTCCATTATACCTTGTTTTCCTTGTGAACTTATTTGATTGTTATTTGGGTGAGGAAGAGTGATAATGCACGAAGGGTGATGCCGTGCCATGTTTATTTATTTATGCACGAAGGTTAATGCCGTGCCATATTTATTTATTGATTTTGCACGAAGGATCATGCCGTGCCCTATTATTGAACCATGTACGAAGGATCATGCCGTACTATGGATGTGAGGATGAGAGTAAAAGCACGAAGGGTGATGCCGTGTACTTTGAATGTTTATTTGGTGAGGATGAGAGTAAAAACACGAAGGGTGATGCCGTGCAACTGTTTGCTATTTCTTGAATTGATATTACTTGTGTTTACATTACACTTTGTTTTTCCTTGTGAAATTATTAACCGTGGTTAATTGTTGAATTCTTTAAGATATTCCTTATTGTGTTAATACTTGATTATTTCTTGTTATTTTGTGGTACACATATATATATATTGAATTGCACGGGGTTATGTGGGTGTCTGGTCCTAGGCTTGTCACTACTTCGCCGGGATAGGCCAGGCACTTACCAGCACATGGGGTCGGTTGTGCTGATGCTACACTTCTGTGCGTTTTTGCACAGGTCCAGGTTACGATCAGGAGCAGCAGCAGCAGTAAATAGATTGCGTGGGAGTTGATCACATTTGAGACCGAGGTAGCTTGCAGACGTCCGCAGGCCCGGCGTCTCTTTCTTTATTTATGTTAATAGCTGTAGTCTCATTGTTCCGAGACAAACGGAATTATGTTATATTTCCTTCAGACTTTTATGTGTAGTATTCCATAGTAGTTTGTGAGTTGGTGACTCCACGTCTTGGGTAGAGGATTTCAGTATGATTTTCACCTTGTGATTTGTTATTTCCATTTCGATAAAGTATTCCGTATTTATTTAATTAAAAATTGTGTTAAAAACAGGATAGTATGAATACAGTGGCTTGCCTAGCTACCACGAGTAGGCGCCATCACGATCCCGATGTTGGGGGAAAATCCGGGTCGTGACAAGTTGGTATCGAGCTCTAGGTTACATAGGTCTCACCACTCACGAACAAGCTTAGTAGAGTTTGAGAGGTAGGTACGGAGACCTCTGTACTTGTCCTCCAGAGTCTATTGAGTTAGGAAAGAGTCTCTCATTTGTTATTTCTTGTCGTGCGACTTGTTCCTCAAATACTAATTGAATTTCTATTCTGTCCTTTCGCAGATGGTGAGGACACGCGCTTCTTCGTCCGCCGACCAGCAGCCCGAGCCCCAGGCAGCTCCTGTGAGGGGCAGGGGCCAAGGCCGTATCAGAGGCCGTGGTAGGGGTAGAGCTCAGCCCCAGGCAGCTACCCCAGAGGTGGAGCCTCATATTGAGATTGACGAGGAGGTTCCGGTTCCAGCAGCTCCAGTGGGCCCAGCTCAGGTCCCAAGAGAGGCTTTGATTACCCCGGATCTCCGGGATGCTTTGGTCAGAATAGCGGGATTTATGGATAGCATTGCCAGAGCGGGTCTATTATCAGTTGCCCCAGCTACTTCTCAGGCTGGAGGAGGGGCCCGGACTCCTATCGCTCATACTCCAGAGCCAGTAGCTCCTCAGCCTCAGGCACCAGTAATCCAGCCAGCTGTGGCCACTCAGTCTGGTACCACAGCTCATGCCGGCGATGGAGCGGCCATGACTTCTGATTCGTTATGGAGGCTTGATCGGTTCTCCAAGCTATTTACCACTACATTCAGTGGAGCCGCATCAGAGGATCCTCAGGATTTTTTATTCAGTTGCCATGAGATTCTCAAGACTATGGGGATTGTGGAGACAAACGGAGTTGACTTCTGTACCTTCAGACTTGCAGGATCCGCCAAGACTTGGTGGAGAGATTATTGCCCGACTCGACCAGCAGGGTCCCCAGCTTTATCATGGGACCAGTTTGCGGAACTATTTATGGAGAAGTTTCTCCCTGCTACTCAGCGGGATTTACTTCGGAGGCAGTTTGAGCGCCTCCATCAGGGCACTATGACAGTTACACAGTATGAGATGAGATTTATCGACTTGGATCGTCATGCAGTGGTGATACTTCCCACGGAACGGGAGAGGGTCCGCAGATTTATAGATGGGCTTAATCAGCCGATTAGACTCCAGATGGCTATGGGCGTGGGGAGTGACATAACATTTCAGGAGGCAGCCAATGCAGCACGCAGAGTTGAGATGGCTCTTGCTAGGGGAGGCGGTTATTCTTCAGATAAAAGGCCTCGTCATTCAGGCAGGTTTGGTGGTTCTTCCTCCGGTAGCAGAGAATCCTTTGATAGAGGCCAGTCCTCCAAGCCTTTTCATTCCGCCCTTCAGGCTTCACAGGGTGGATCAGGTGATCGTGGTGTTCGGGGGCATTATTCAGACCAGCCTACAATTAATGCTCAGCCTCTTCAGAGTGTTCGCGGAGGCCATTTAGGTCGTCAAGGCCAGCAGCCCTATCAGTCTAAGAGTTGCTACGGTTGTGGTGACCCGGGTCATTTTATCAGGAATTGCCCTATAGCAGCGGGCAACTCTCAGCAGCGAGGTCCTCGTCCTATGATTCAGGCCCCAGCTGACCCTCAGCCTGCCCAGCCAGCCAGAGGCGGGGGTAGAGATTATAGAGGTGGAGGTCGAGACCGTAGAGGTGGAGACCGTCCGGCGAGAGGTAGAGGTCAGCCAGTTGATGGTCGTCCTAGAGACGCAGCTCAGAGGGGAGGTGCAGATCCCCGATTCTATGCCTTACCAGCCAGGCCAGAGGCAGAGGCATCAGATGCCGTGATTACAGGTACTATTCTTGTGTGTGGCAGAGGTGCTTCGGTATTATTTGACCCTAGATCTACATATTCCTATGTGTCTTCCTACTTCGCACCGTATTTGGCTGTGCCCAGCTATGCTCCTGGATATTCCAGTTTATGTGGCTACGCCAGTGGGTGACTCTATTGTAGTCGATCGGGTGCATCGTTCGTGCGTAGTTATATTTGGGGGTCTTGAGACCCGTGCTGATCTGTTGCTCTTGGATATGGTAGATTTTGATGTCATATTGGGGATGGACTGGTTGTCCCCATACCATGCTATTCTTGATTGCCATGCTAAGACGGTGACCTTAGCCTTGCCGGAATCACCCCGACTAGAGTGGAAAGGTACCTCAAGCCACTCCGTTCGCACTGTTATTTCCTATGTTAAGGCTCGACGTATGGTCGAGAAGGGGTGTCTAGCTTATCTGGCTTATGTTCGTGATTCCAGCGCAGAAGTTCCTTCCATTGATTCAGTCCCTATTGCACGGGAGTTTCCCGAGGTTTTTCTTTCAGACCTGCCGGGCATGCCACCCGACAGGGATATCGATTTCTGTATTGATTTGGCACCGGGCACTCAGCCCATCTCTATTCCACCCTATCGTATGGCCCCGCCGAAACTAAAAGAGTTGAAAGATCAGTTGCAGGACCTTCTTGAGAAGGGCTTTATCAGGCCCAGTGTTTCCCCCTGGGAGCACCTGTGTTATTTGTAAAGAAGAAGGATGGCTCGATGCGGATGTGTATTGATTACCGGCAGTTAAACAAGGTGACTATCAAAAATAAATATCCACTACCGAGGATTGATGATTTGTTTGACCAGCTCCAGGGAGCGAGGGTATTCTCTAAGATAGACTTGAGATCAGGCTACCATCAGCTGAAGATCAGGGCGGCTGACATTCCTAAGACAACCTTTCGCTCTAGATATGGGCATTATGAGTTCTTGGTCATGTCCTTCGGGTTGACCAATGCCCCAGCAGCATTCATGGACTTGATGAATCGGGTATTCAGGCCTTACTTAGATCTGTTCGTGATAGTCTTCATAGATGACATCCTGGTGTACTCCCGCAGCTAGGAAGAGCACGGGCAGCACCTCAAAGTGGTTCTTCAGACTCTGAAAGATAACCGACTATATGCCAAATTTTCTAAATGTGAGTTCTGGCTGAGTTCGGTAGCATTTCTGGGTCACATTGTATCCGTGGAAGGTATTCAAGTAGACCCAAAGAAGATTGAAGCAGTCCAGAATTGGCCTCGACCAGCTTCAGTGACTGAGATCCGGAGTTTCTTGGGATTAGCAGGTTACTACCGTCGTTTTGTAGAGGGGTTTTCTTCTATTGCAGCCCCAATGACCAGGTTGACCACGAAGGGTGTCCAGTTTCAGTGGTCAGAGGAGTGTGAGGCGAGCTTTCAGAAGCTCAAGACAGCCTTGACCACCGCACCAGTGTTGATACTACCTACAGGTACAGGGCCTTATACAGTTTATTGTGACGCATCTCGTACAGGGCTTGGAGCGGTATTGATGCAGGATGGTAAGGTTATCGCTTATGCTTCGAGGCAGTTAAAGATACATGAGAAGAATTATCCGGTTCATGATCTTGAGTTAGCAGCAGTGGTTCATGCCTTAAAGATCTGGAGGCATTATCTATATGGTGTGACATGTGAGGTGTACACTGATCACAAAAGCCTAGAGTACTTGTTCAAGCAGAAGGAGTTGAATCTACGACAGCGGAGATGGTTAGAGTTGCTAAAAGACTATGATGTTACTATATTATATCACCCGGGTAAGGCCAATGTGGTGGCCGATGCATTGAGTAGAAAGTATGCCAGCATGGGTAGTCTTGCATATATTCCGGTCAATCGGAGACCATTAGCTCTAGATGTCCAGGCCTTAGCCAACCGGTTCGTGAGATTAGACATTTCTGAGCCTAGCAGAGTGTTAGCCTGCACGGTCGCTCGTTCTTCCTTATTAGAGCGTATCCGTGAGAGACAATTTAATGATCCTCATTTGCGTGAGTTGAGAGATACAGTACAGCGGGGAGGTGCCACACAGGTAAACCTAGATGATGATGGGGTATTGAAATTGCGGGGTCGAGTTTGTGTGCCCAATGTCGAAGGGATTCGAGAGTTGATCTTAGCGAGGGCCCACAGTTCGCGGTATTCTATTCACCCAGGCGCCGCGAAGATGTATCAGGACTTGCGAAAGCACTATTGGTGGCGCAGAATGAAGAAAGATATCGTTGCGTATGTCGCTCGATGTCTAAATTGTCGACAGGTGAAGTATGAGCACCGGAGACCTGGTGGTGTATTCCGGAGGATTGAAATTCCCGAGTGGAAATGGGAGCGAATCACTATGGACTTCGTTATCGGACTTCCTTTGACTCGGAGAAAATTTGATGCTATTTGGGTCATTGTTGATAGACCGACCAAATCAGCACACTTTATTCCAAGATCTGTCTCCTACTCGTCGGAGAGGTTAGCGGAGGTTTACATTAGGGAGATTGTTCGTCTCCGTGGGGTGCCAGTATCTATTATCTCTGATCGGGGTACGCAGTTTACCTCGCGGTTCTGGAAAGCGGTCCAGCAGGAGTTAGGCACCCAGGTTCAGTTGAGTACGGCATTTCATCCTCGGACGGATGGCCAGTCCGAGAGGACTATTCAGATTCTAGAGGACATGCTTCGAGCCCGTGTTATTGATTTCGGAGGCTCGTGGGACCAGTTTCTGCCATTAGCAGAGTTCGCCTACAATAACGGTTACCAATCTAGCATCCAGATGGCTCCGTATGAGGCGTTGTATGGTAGGCGATGTCGATCACCGGTCGGATGGTTTGAACCGGGAGAGGCTCGGTTGTTGGGTACAGACTTAGTTCAGGAGGCCTTGGATAAGGTCAAGACTATTCAGGAGAGATTGCGTTCAGCTCAGTCTAGGCAAAAGACTTATGCGGATCGCAAGGTTCGAGATGTAGATTTCATGGTTGGTGAACGAGTATTGCTTCGGGTGTCGCCTATGAAGGGCGTGATGAGGTTCGGAAAGAAGGGCAAGCTCAGCCCTAGGTATATTGGTCCATTTGAGATTTTAGACAGAGTGGGAGGGGTGGCTTACAGATTAGCTTTGCCGCCTAACTTATCAGCCGTGCATCTAGTGTTTCATGTGTCCATGCTCCAAAAATATCACGGCGATCCATCGCACGTGTTAGATTTTAGCACTGTCCAATTGGACAAAGATCTATCCTATAAGGAGGAGCCGGTAGCTATTCCAGATCGGCAGGTTCGATAGTTGAGGTCGAAGAATTTTCCTTCTGTGCGAGTTTAGTGGAGGGGACAGCTTCCTGAGGCATCGACCTAGGAGTCCGAATCTGACATGCCGAGCCAATATCCTCATTTATTCCATGACTCGAGTACTTCTTTCTTTTGTCCGTTCGAGGACGAACGGTTGTTTTAGAGGTGGAGAATGTGACGACCCAAAGGGTCATCACTTATTTAATTAATCATTTCGAGCTTCCGAGGCCTTAAAAACCTCATTCTATGTTGCCTCGATTTACGTGCACGATCCGAGCATGTAGCCGGAAAGATTTTGTGATAGAAAATATGAATTCTATGAGAAATTTGGATAAAAATGATATTAATATTGATATGGTTGACTTCGGTCAACATTTTTGGTAAACGAATCCGGACCCGAGATTGGATGGTCCCGGGAGGTCCGTAGAAAAATATGGGACTTGGACATGCGTCCGGAGTCGAATTCCGAGGCCTAGAGCCCAAGTTATGAATTTTTATGTGAAATTGTTTTTGATGCAATTATTAAAGGAAATAAATTAATTGACCTTGGTATCGGGCTCGTATTTTGGTTCCGACGCCCGGTACAAGTCTTAAATATTATATATGTGATTTCCGTAAAGTTTGGTGACATTTGGATGTCGTTTGAGATGTTTTGGACCTTGAGTTCCAAGTTAAGAAGTTTTGAAAATCAAAAGTATGAAAATCATGAGTTTGAGGCTCGATTTGATTAAAACGAAGTGATATTGGCGATATGATCGCACGAACAAGTCCATCATGTGTTTTTGAGGTTGTGTACATGTTTGGTTTGGAGCCCGGGGGGCTCGGGTAAAGATTTGATAGGCCGTTGGATGAAACTCTGAATTTTTGAACTGCTGGTTTTTCACCCAGCTGTTGGCTTCGCAATTGCGAAGTTTTCTCGCAATTGCGAAGGGGGACAGGCTCGCAAATGCGAACATTCATCGCAAATGCGAAGCCCCTTTGGCCCAGCCTTGTTCGCAAATGCGAACAATTGTTCGCATTTGCGAAGGTCCCCAGTGCCAGCCTATGTTCGCAAATGCGAACAAAAGTTCGCAAATGCGAACATTCCCCATACTGCCTTGGTTCGCAAATGCGAACACTGCCTATACAGCATGTGTTCGCAAATGCGAACATTTGTTCGCAAATGCGAACTGTTCGCAAATGCGAACTTTCGCAAATGCGAACTTCCCACCCTTAGCTTATTTTTCAAACTCCAGAAATTGGTCGGGGTTCGCAATTGCGAACCCATGTTCGCAAATGCGAACACAGAGACCTGAAAAACACGAATTTCAATCATTTCTTCACATTTTACAAAACCAAAACACCCATTTGCGATTCTTCAAGGATTTCTTCTTCATCAAAACGATTGTAAGTCACTTTTTACTTAATTCTTTCAATTCCTAACATCATTAAACATGTTTTTCATAAGAAATCAATGATTTCATGGTAGAATTCTTGTTTTTGTTAGAAAATAGGGTTTTTCATAAATTGGGAATTTGACCTCGAATTGAGGTCCGATTTTGAAACAAATTATATATATGAACTCGTGGGGGATGGGTAACCGGATTTTGGTCCTAACCCCGAATTCCGACCATGTGGGCCCGGGGTTGAAATTCACTATTCATGGCAGAATGTTGTAAAAGTTGTATTTGGTATTAAGAATTAGTTTGTTGAGTAGAATTGATGATATTAAATCAATTGTGTATAGATACGGTTGGATTGGAGCCAAATTGAAACAAAAGACATTTCCACGGAGTGAATTGTTCATAAGCATTCGAGGTAAGTGTTTGTTCTATCCTAGCTTGAGGGAATAGGATTATGTGTTATGTGTTATGTGATCGAGTGCGGTGTATGGGCTGTGGTGACGAGCATCCATATACACTGGCGTCTAGTATGACCGTGAGTCGTTGGAAAATAATTATTTTGAGATATATTACAGATGAATTGTTATTGTTCTCCCTTATTGGGACTTGTTGTGAAGATAAACATTGATTGCCCTTGATGGGACGGTTTATGAATTACTATTTCTTTCTTTGCCCTTAACTGTGATTGTTATTTGGGTGAGGAAGAGTGATAATGCACGAACGGTGATGCCGTGCCATGTTTATTTATTTATGCACGAAGGTTAATGCCGTGCCATGTTTATTTATTGATTATGCACGAAGGATCATGCCGTGCCCCTGTTATTGAACCATGTACGAAAGATCATGCCGTACTATGGATGTGAGGATGAGAGTAAAAGCACGAAGGGTGATGCCGTGCAATTGCTTACTATTTCTTGAATTGATATTACTTGTTTTTCCATTATATTTTATTTGGGTGATGCCGTGCAACTATTTGCCATTCCTTAACTTGATATTACTTGTGTTTCCATTATACCTTGTTTTCCTTGTGAACTTATTTGATTGTTATTTGGGTGAGGAAGAGTGATAATGCACGAAGGGTGATGCCGTGCCATGTTTATTTATTTATGCACGAAGGTTAATGCCGTGCCATGTTTATTTATTGATTATGCACGAAGGATCATGCCGTGCCCTATTATTGAACCATGTACGAAGGATCATGCCGTACTATGGATGTGAGGATGAGAGTAAAAGCACGAAGGGTGATGCCGTGTACTTTATTTGTTTATTTGGTGAGGATGAGAGTAAAAGCACGAAGGGTGATGCCGTGCAACTGTTTGCTATTTCTTGAATTGATATTACTTGTGTTTACATTACACTTTGTTTTTCCTTGTGAAATTATTAACTGTGGTTAATTGTTGAATTCTTTAAGATATTCCTTATTGTGTTAATACTTGATTATTTCTTGTTATTTTGTGGTATACATATATATATTGAATTGTACAGGTTTATATGTGGGTGTCCGGTCCTAGGCTTGTCACTACTTCGCCGGGATAGGCCAGGCACTTACCAGCACATGGGGTCGGTTGTGCTGATGCTACACTTCTGTGCGTTTTTGCACAGGTCCAGGTTACGATCAGGAGCAGCAGCAGCAGTGAATAGATTGCGTGGGAGTTGATCACATTTGAGACCGAGGTAGCTTGCAGACGTCCGCAGGCCCGGCGTCTCTTTCTTTATTTATGTTAATAGCTGTAGTCTCATTGTTCCGAGACAAACAGAATTATGTTATATTTCCTTCAGACTTTTATGTGTAGTATTCCATAATAGTTTGTGAGTTGGTGACTCCACGTCTTGGGTAGAGGATTTCAGTATGATTTTCACCTTGTGATTTGTTATTTCCATTTCGATAAAATATTCCACATTTATTTAATTAAAAATTGTGTTAAAAACAGGATAGTATGAATACAGTGGCTTGCCTAGCTACCACGAGTAGGCGCCATCACGATCCCGATGTTGGGGGAAAATCCGGGTCGTGACACTATGCTAACAGTATGAGCATAAGCTCCTTTAGACTCAAAATTACTTCCTTCTCCTCTTCTGCCTCTAAACTCAGTAGGATAACGATGGAGTTTGTAACATTTATCTTTAGTGTGACCTTTAAGATGACAAAAATCACACTGTAGAGGCAGTCTACCAGAACTGTTTCTAGATTTATAGCTTCTATTATAACCACCAAAGGAAGACTTATTGCTTAACAAAGCTGTAGGATCATTAACACCAATTATCACACTGTTTTTCCTCTGATTTTCTACATCGACAGCCATTGCATATACCTGATTTATATTAGGTACTGGTCTAGTCATTAAAATTTGATCCTTCACATTATCAAATGTATCATTTAAACCAGTAAGAAATTGATACAATTTTCCCAGTTGATAATGTTCTGCATTTTTCCTCGACTCAGGACAACCACATGAAGGAGGAGGAACTAGAGACTCATACTCATCCCATAGTTCACTCAATTTTGAGAAATATTCAGAAATAGTCAATAAACCTTGAGACAATTTACTGATTTCTTTGTGTAGATAGAATGATCTGGATGCATTTACTTTATCAAATCTTTCACGAAGATCTTCCCACACTTTGTAAGCATCCGAAGCATATATCACCGAGCTAAGTAAATTTGGAGATACAATATTCATTATCCAAGCTAGAACTATCGCATTACACCTATCCCACAACTAATGCAAACTTGAATCAAACATGTGTTTCCTACAAGTTCCTAACACAAATCCGAGTTTATTTTTGCCATGCAGAATAATCTTCATAGATCTACTCCACAATGAGTAATTTTCAGGTCCTTGAAGTTGAATTGAAATCAAAACAGTACCTTGTGTATCGGATGGATGAATATAGAGAGGATGATGATGATGAACCAGGTCTACACTAGAATCAATCGTATTTGCAGCTGGGTCAATTTGAGCTGAAGATGTTCCGTCGATTGCCATTGCATGTATTGAACAATAGCTCGACAATGTGATTCAAAAATGAAATTGAATTTCACTGTAATTAACTCGAAAGCAGACGCTTCACCAGAGCTCTGATACCATGACAATGGAGGAGCAATTTACAGTGAAGAAGGAAGAAGAAAAAGAAAAAGATGAAGACAGAAGAAGAAATGAAAATAACCGCCAGTTGTTTATTACTCATTCTATCATTTACGGTATATACTCATGTATATATATACAATGTACTACTACTAACTAACTTAAAGCCACCTCATCATAAGTAGGCTCCACTATACTAATCTATTTACTAATTAGTCTTCAACATACAAACATAATTTGAACATCACATCGCTACTACTAAAAAGAGTTCAATAGAATCGGTGACTTTCTCGATTTGTAAAGATTTATCCATGTTAACGAGCCAATTTTCATTTAATTAAGTATAAACTCATTATCCTCTCGACTCAGCCAAGTCATTTATGTTGCAATTTGATAGGCATGAGTTCTGATCTGAATTAAAGAAAATGTTGAAAGGCATTTGGCCTAAAAGCTCATCCTTCAAATGAAAATACAATCTTTAAGTCTTTTCCTAGCTCAGTATGTCCAAATGAGTCCCCAATGATATAATGAAAGCAACGAAAACAGAAAAGAAGAATAATTCGAACTTGTAGCCCTCAGCACTTAAAACTACTCCTCATTTCAGTATGTGCAGAAACTGCTCTCAAGATTCTTATCAAATTTCTGTGCACATGAGACAGATTGTTAGTAAATTCAAAAAACGAAAAAATTGTCATTCATTTAGTATGTTAGTGAGCACAATTTAAAGGATTAGTACGTCTAGTCAAAATTTTGCCATAATATAAAACATATATTGTATTTTGCTACTTTTATCTTTATTCCCTCTCTCTCGGATGTAATGGTCTGGGACTCGTATGTAATGTCCAAAAATCTCTTGTGCACCTCAAGCAGTCAAGCTTCGGTAAGCTGTAACGGTCGGTTCAATCTTTTTCAGCTGTGGAGTGGGGTCCACCCTATTTGTTGTCTTTTCTGGCTCTACAACCTTATATGGACTTATCTACTTTTTGAATTTATTATGGGGTAATTAGCTTTTGCTTTGGACTAAAATAGGCCTACAAACTGAATTATACTCATTATTAGTATAATATAATACAAAAAGAGTTGTTCCAAACAACACTTTATGAGACAAAATACAATTACTCTTGTGTAGAGACGTGATGATTCTTTTATAGTCATTAATATTTTATGATATTGTTTCTTTTTGGAACCCCATAAAAATTCGCAGCTACTACAGCTCTGCCTTTTCGGGTGAGCACTTTGTGTGCACTGAGTAAACCCCCACTGTATAATAACCTGCAAACCACATAAGGTATGTAAATCGCACTAGGCAAGTACCGTGCGACAAGCTTAAACCCAGAAGACATTGAGGGCGGATTGAACCCACATCTCCCGTATGGAAAACTCCCTCCAAACCCATTAGGCCATCCCTTCGGGACTTCTATGACTTTGTTGCGATTATAAAAATATACTATTGCTCAAATAAAAAACTTAAAATTAAACTATTTCAAATTTAAAATAGCATCATTGTTTTTTGAACATAAAAGTATGTGAACGACTCTTAGATCCATAGTCACATTACAAACTAATCTCATAATGTTTATGTTAATTTATCCTTTTCTAGTCTTACTTTTCATGTAATTTAGTTTGAGCCCCTGGTTAATTAAACACACAATAATCTTAACACGATATAATATTGTTTATTTCGGGTAGAAGTTGAACATTTGTCTTCAAAAGAATTGCATAATTTAAAAGTATTAATTCTTACATATTATTTGTTATTTCTTTTTTTAACTATTAATATGAAATCTTATTCGCACTTTCAATATAGCTAATTATTGTTATAACATTGAATAGCAGTTAATTAGAGTATGATCCAAAATGGATCTAATAAGTGAGTTGATTGGGATGATGATGGCTAGTGGGAAAGGAAGTATGGGTCCTGAATCAGCATAGCTGAAACTTGGACCTTAGTTGGTCTGTTGAATACATGATGGTTGCTATGGACTTTTTAAGAGTGAGAAAAAGTGGTCTATGAGTGGTAAGAGGAAGGGACAATGAATCAAGTAAGTTGGTGTATATACATAAATCTTAAACAATGATGACATTTGGGAACTACAATGGGTCCTATTGTAGACAGGCAATAAGTGAGAAGGTAAATAATAGAGGATTTTGGTGGTATAGATAAAAATTCTTTAATTTTAATTATAATTTTGGATTCGAGTTCTAAGAATAAAAATATTATGATAATGAATGTTTTTTCTTTTTATGAGTCATAGCCATTACAAATCGAAATAGTCAGATCACAACACAGATATCAAAACTAAGTGAAAAAGAAAAAGAAAAGATAAAATTAGGGGCGTACATAAATGGAGTTGATCACGATTTTTGACAAAATCAAACAAAACCAATTATATAACTTTGATTGTTTGGTTTTGTCGGTTTTATAATTTTTATTTTTTTTTGCTATCTTACTTTATTGGAGTTGTAGAATTATTTTTTAATAGATTGATTTATGTTTAGTAAGAATCGAACAAATTGACAAACATAGGATCTATTAAATATTTTTCTACAATTTTTTTGTATTAACACATGATAGTTAATTTTTTAGTGTAAAATAATTTTTCATTGTTATGCGATTCAAGCTTAACTGGGTTTTAATAATCAAGTATAAAAATTAATTGAAAAGCACATAATGATATGTTCTATTTGATTTTACAAATTACCAATAAAATATCATTTTTAATTCGAAGAATGTTAAGACCAAAAACTTTGACACATTTCAACAACATTTGGTAAGAAAGTGATAGTAAAAATTAAAATAAAAAAAATATTTAAAATAATTATATTTTATAATTTTATTAAGTATTACCTCCCATAGGAGGATAAAAATATTTGACCACACTGTAAAATCTCCGGTCATCGATTCTTTGGATGGTTGTGTGTGTCATTAGCAATTGCTTATGATTAATTTGTTGACCCTTTTTCTCTGTTGGGACAACTGCTTGCAATGTTTGTATATTTTGGTACATCTTTAGGTTTGTATAGGATCTCATATTTTTGTTCTTTTCATTATTTCACCTTAGATACAATAAATACTTCTCTTCATTATTTGTGCAAAAAACAGACTCTTTTTCTTAAAATTTATTTGCAAGTCATACTTGTTTTAGTTAATCAATATTTCAAAGGAAAAAGACTTATTCTACAACATCATCTCTTTGTTTTCAAGTTGTTCTTGAATAGTATTTGTTCTCTTGAAAACAAATGTACAGTATTTGAGTGACACAAACTAACACTTGACAGTGTTTTTATTTTTATTTTTTATTATTGTCAACAAACTATATCATATTGATCTAAATTGTATCATTACAAGGAGCTCGTTGCAATACAATATAAAAATTATAATAAAAAAGTTGATCGTTGGAACGATCACATTCCAAAAAGGTGGGGCTGTAGGACAAACTTGTTGTGTATGCCTTGTGTATGCAGTCTTTACCAATATTCTTTACCAATATTGGGTAGATGAACCATTTTGAGCGAGGATATATGCAACGTCGTTTTGCTCCATATATGTGTGGATAATCGGAGGATTACCCAACTGCTGGATTAAGTACCTGCATTCCAATAAAGTGGATAAGTAGTGTAAATTTTTTTTTGTTAAGCATTGATATTACCTCAGTAGAATCCACGTTCAATTCTAGTGAAATGAGTTTACGAAGCCATGCTAGTTGTAAACCCTGTAATAATGCATTTAATTTCATATGGGCAGAGTTACGTGGATCGTTTATCCATGAAGCCTAGTAAACATTGTTCCATTGTATTGCGGAATACTCCTCCTATACCATTATTAAATATATTGGGTTTTGCTGCTCCGTCAGTATTTAGTTTAATTTTAGGCAAAATACCTTAGTACCCCCTAAATTATTTGAGAATTATTACTTTCCTCCCTAAACTATCTCTAGTTCGAATTACCCCCCTCAACTTGGCCTTTTGAGAATAATTACTCTCCTAAATGCTTATGTGGCAAAAAGTGTGGGTACACTCACCTGTCATGTGGATTTTTCTGTCCATGTGGCATTTTCGTGAATTTTTTTTCTTTTTAAGAATATTATTTTTTAGATAATTTTTTTAAATACAATTTATAATAAAAGTTGGATATAACGACATTAGTTATGCTAAATATTTTTATTTGTACAAAAATAATAAAATTTTAGTTAATTTTTTTTTTGAATATTACTTGAAAATAAAAATTTATACAATTGAAATAAATAGTCAAGACATCTAAAAAGTTATAAAAAATACATAGTTGAAATAAATAATCATTGAATCAAAGAAGAAATAAAAAGAGTGTACAATTGCACTTGTAATTGTATACTCTTTTTATTTATTCTTTTGCGATGCAATGACTATTTATTTCAACTGTGTATTTTTACTTTTTTAGGTAAAATCCGTAAAACAAAATTGGAGCACCGTAATTTAGAGATATATAAAAAATTATAGCCAAAATAATTAATTTCAAACTATATTTTATAAATTTTTAGATGCATTGACTATTTATTTTAATTGTATAAATCTTTATTTTCGGGTCAAATTCAAAAAAGATTAACTAAAATTTTATTATTTTTGAACAAATAAAAATATTTAGCCTAACTAATGTCGTTCTATCCAAATTTTATTATAAATTGTATTCGAAAAAGATTATTTAAAAAATAATATTCTTAAAAAGATAATTTTTTTTTATTTTTCACGAAAATGCCACATGGACAGAAAAATCCACATGGCAAGTGAGTGTACCCACACTTTTTGCCACATAAGCATTTAGGGGGTAATTATTCTCAAAAGGCCAAGTTGAGGGGGTAATTCGAACCAGAGATAGTTTAGTGAGGAAAGTAATAATTCTCAAATAGTTTAGGGGGGTACTAAGGTATTTGGCCTTAATTTTACCTAAAAGTGGTGGATGTCATTTGACATACATATGTGTGTATGATTGTTGTTGTGCATTTTGTTTGAATAAGGTAATAATATTCAGCTGCTTGTGTTATCAAGTGTTGTGTGGAAGGAGGTTAAAAAGGTAGTGATTCATTTGCTTCCAAATATGTCATACTAGCGGTATAAGAATGCTTTATGGCAAGTTGAAAGGGAGGCTGTTAGTATTATTGATTAAATTAAATGGTGTATGATTTGGATGGGTGCTAGGACTTGTATGTCACAAGTATGTAAAGCAATGTCAATTTTCATGTGAGACCAAATATTGGTCGTTAAAGGGCACTGGAATAATATATATTAGTTTTTACTAAGGAAGTACGTCCTGCCATTGAAAGTATATTAGTTTTCCATTTTGAAAACTTACATTTGAAATTGTCTAGGATATATTGAAAATCACGGGATGTTGGCTTATTAACAAACAATGGAAATCCTACGTATTTACCAAAAAGGATACCCTTCCTCATGTTAAAAGATGTAAGCACAAAGGATTTGTTGACCGGTGTGATATTTGTGGAGAAATAAAATTTGACTTTTGTGAAATTGATACTTTATCCTAATTTTTATGTAAAGAGTGATAGTGTATCAATAATTGTGTGGACACTGGATGTTGTTAGTTTGGAGGTCAACGTGATATCATCTACAAATAGTAGGTGAGAGAATTGAGGTCCTTTGTTAGATATTTTGATTGTTTTTCATTATTGGTGATCCACTAATTAGTGTATTTGTCGTAAGAGTCTTTTCATATATAAAATGAAAAGGTAAGGGGATAATGAATTTCCTTGCTTGATTCCCCTCGATGGATAGAGGAAAGGTGAAGGGTGACCATTGATAAGAATTGAAATAAATGTTGTTGTGATGCAAGATATAATTATAGAGATGATTTTATGAGGAAAATTAAAGAAGAGTAATGTTTCTTTAATGAAACCCCATTCCATCTTATTAAAGACTTTTTCTAGATCTAGTTTAATAAAAAAATGTGCTACTTTACCTCTCTTCTTTCAAAAGTAGTGCAGAATTTCTTGAACAATTATGGCATTGTTTGTCGCTCTACGCCCTTTTAAGAAGGCAGATTTTTTTGGACTAATTATTTTATTTAAAGGTATAATACGATATATAATTATTTTGGTAATTATTTTATAGATAGTATTGCAAAGCCCGATTGGACGATAATGAGTGATCATTGAAGGGTTTTTGACCCTGGGGATGTGGCATAGATAAGTTGTATTAATTTGAGTTGGAAGTATTTGTTGACGATGATTACCAATGAATAGTTTTTTTACTGGGCATTCTAGAGGAACTTCAATACATATAGGTGCATATCTACCTCTAGTTGTTGCGGATATGTATGTATCAATTTTTAGTAGTGTTCCAAGTTTTAAATCATCCCTATGTAAGATTTTAAAGTCATAAAATTCAGTAGGTAACTCTAATAGACGTGTCCATACAACTAAGTAGGTAAGTAGTGTATTTGAAGTTATGAACTTAGATTTTCATTTATGGACCGATAGAAAATGGTTAAAGATGAACCAAGGTCCTCCATGTAGAGTTGTATTCATGTTGATGGAGAGTCTATGTGCATTGTGCTAAGATCTGGTCTATGTACATTGTGCTAAGATCTGGTGGTTCCGGCGGGGAGTTGGTGATCGTTGGGTCCATGTTAGTGATCTTTCGTATAGAGGATGGTATTGTTGTGTAGAGAGAAGGAGGAGCGTCTCTCACATACTTCCTAAAAAGAATCGCACAGTCCTTGACAGTGTGGTGAAGTGATCAATGAAGCAATTATAGTCACAATAAAAGCGGTCGCTTTAGGCCTAACAAAATTAGAGGCCCCAAAAGCTACTTTTATGTGTAATTTACATATTTATTGTATTTACTATTAAATAGTGATAATAATAAAAAATCAACCATCTTTTCTTACCTTGTCACCAATCGTTAATAACATAGTTTTATATTTTATGTTGTCTTTTTTCAGAGTTGGTTAAGAAAGTTCAAAGGAAACTGAAAGACAATTAAATCTACGATTACTTTCTAGTTTTTTTACTCCAACTTGAGTAAATTTTACTTACAACTCTAACACTGTAAGTATTTTCTTTCAAGATCTATGTAGGCACGCTTCAAGCTAATTAGATCGTAAAAAGTTATAGTTAATTTATTTATCACCTTTTTAAACACAAATTTCTACATGATTATTACTTTGGGAGGCAATGCTATATAGTGAGTTATGTTAACGGTCATGTGAAAAGTAAATACTCAAATTTAAACTATGAAATCTTATTATCAAAGGTTAGTAATGCTTCAACAAAGATAAAGGGATTTGCTATATCGTCAAGATGAAATTGCATTTCAAAAATGCTACTAAAAAGAGAATGTAATAAAGTAAGTGAACCAGTGATTCCTAGATTATGTGAGACCGGAGTACCTTTTTATGTTTGCATATATCCACTTGTTCTCTTTTAATATTCTATTGTTTTTTTCATAAAAAAAAATAAATTAATAACAGTCATCACATCTTATGCTAATTAATATAATAGATAATACAAATGTTACTTTTTATGTCTCTTATCTTTTGCACAAAAAAGAATTAGTTTGAACCTTTGTGTGTTCAACAGAGAGCCTTGATATTCATGGATTTGGCAGAGACAAGCAAAAAAGCAAGATCCACTGGAAAATGTAAGAAAACAAAAATATTCAAAGGCCATGATGATATTTCTAAGATTCATGAATAGGACCACATTAATAGTCAATGGAAATACAAAGAGATGATGAAAGAGGAAGAAGAGGGGCATATCAAAGTCCATCATTAGGAGGATCTTCTCCTCTGTAGGAGCATGAGGTGGTGAAGAGACATTTTGCACATCAAAACAAACATTAATTAAATAAAATGTACCTTCTGTTGTATGGATTTGGTGTCATCAAATGCTATAAATGAACCATATCATTACTTACAAGCAAATAAAGAGAAAAGGCTATTATGAGCTTTTCTTGTTTTCAATGACATCAAGCTTTGAATCTTACTCCCATTTTGCTATTAGGTAAATAATTTGGTACTTATATACCTAGACGAAGGTGGACCTAAGATTTCAAATCACCAATATATCATGAATTATAATTTCGATCTCTAATCTTATTGTATGACCTAAAATTTAAATTTAGATCTTGATATAATAATATTTATAAGAGAAAGGGTTAGTCTAAGTTAATATTAATATCCAAATGACCGATAACATATTTATGAAGAACACCTCACGTGTGTTGTTGAGCAATAACATGGCAATAAATAATTTAAGAATGTGAAAGAAAAAATAATAAATGACATTTAAGTAAATAATGAAATAAGGTTAACCCGACAAAGGTGATTTCCTAATAATTCTTCTAACTATGATGAATAATGATAAATATTTCAATAGACCAAAAGGTATAAAGGCAAACTCTTTAAGTATATGATAAATTGAGAATCTTCATATTATGTTCTTTACAAAAGTGTTTCAAAAAAGTTCGCTCTCTATAACTACGTCTTTTTATATTTATAAGGGTGCATGAGCCATAAAATTCTAAATAATACAATAACAAAAAATATTTGGGATATTCTCTAGAGAAACTAGTTGTTACTGTACGCCGAGGATGGATGCTCGCCCTCATTTTCGTCCTCGTATTTTATCGGACCACCTCGACTGCGTCGACGACCTACCATCTTCTCATGATAGCCACCTTTTGAAATCAGATCAACATGTTATATTTGTGACACGTGGCAGTCTTCACAAGTTTTATCTCCGTTGACCTGGTCAATATATGACATGAAGTTTTTTACCCATACACTTATAACAATGTGTTTAAATCTAACATAAATATAATCTAAATTATTTAATTAGTATGTTATATAAGGCGAAGACAGTAAATGCATCTGCACCCGTATATTTTATACATATCCAGACATGCCAAAATGGAATCCATTAACAGCAAATAAGGTTAAAAATGACGTTGAAGCCTTAGATGGGCTGTTTTTGTTGTTTTGTTTCAAGTTTTGGTGACTTCTTTAATTTTATATTTTTAATTTTGGGTGCGTAGATAAAACCAAAGAATATACAGAAGCACATTGTGCTTGTGGACAAAGGGGAGGGATATTTGAGAGAGTCTACAGTGTTGAGTGGGGTTGGCCCGGTGGAGTTTCCTATAAAACGCTTCCCTAAGCGAGTGTCGTGCGTGTGGTGGGCCCCATCATAGCCGTATACCCCACACTGAAACCTCAAAGTTTTAGACTAGTAGTAATATATTTTTTAAATTTAATTCCTCGATTTTACACGCCGAAGAGGAAATTTTCACCTAAGAGCTTATACGAAAAGTTTAATATATTTATATGATCAACTAATTGTTTAATCAACATAAAATTAGACGTAAATGAAAAAATAATTACGCTCTTCAATTGTCAATATAAAAATAAGAATTCGAGGTAATTACGTTGTGATATTACGAGGTAATGTAACTTTTCTTACATTTTTTATTTTGATTTTCAAATATACTAAGTACTATTCTTTTGTATAATATTTTATTTTATTTTTCTTATTCTTATTTTTTAATTTCCGACATGTTTGCTTATAGTGTGCATCCGTATAATTTTGCAACTTCTCATATTTTTTTTTTGTTAAACACAATTTCGTAGTTTACTAGCTTTGTTTTATATTCGTTAGTATAAAATAATCATTGAGAAAAAATACCTTTTAAATCATATTTATCTATTTATTACTTAAAAATAACAACAAATCATAAATTTCACATTTAACTCATACAAGTTGGTAAATTTTTAAATTTATAATTGAAATTATTTTATGTTAAGATATTATTTATATGAAAATATTCAAGATACCAATAATTTTTCCGGTATTAATTATTAATTTATACTAATTATTTAATATTTATAAAAATATAGTTTAATTACATGCTTCTAAATAATATCTACTCTCTCTCTTTCTCTCTCTCTCTCTCTCTCTCTCTCTCTCTCTCTCTCTCTCTATATATATATATATATATATATATATATATATATATATATATATATATATATATATATATATATATATATATAAAGCAGTGAAAATAAGTGATGACTTGGTACTTTTCATTGTCCAAAATTCATATTTATCTTTTTTCCTAGATTTTTGCTTATTTTTCCATCATTTTAAGACTTTTTCTTTTTCTTCTAAGTGATTATTCAATATTCAAAAAACTGTAACGTCTAATATCTCCCTTCCTTATTTAAGGGCATTATAAGCAATAGCTATTAGTTACTACGACGTACTTATTGCAACTTTTATTACGAAATCAATCCATTCATATAATTTGGCCAATATGCATTATTGAATTTGAGAATGCAAAAACATGGATACTGTCATTACTAAATTCTTGGTCCTTAAATTCTCTCAATAAGTATTTTTAGGAGCATGAAGGTGCCTTTTACTAAGAAGAAAAGAGGATAAGCACGTATAAGATCTCGAAGTGAGCAGTGGTTCTCCGTTCTTTTGGAAGCCAATGATTGGCCAAGTGCTTGGCGATGCATATTGTGAGAATTTTATCGCGGACTACAATTAAAAGCAAAGATACAAATTTCAGAAGCATCAATTCTGCATCAAACATAAGTTTTATTATTGTTAGTAAAGAAACAATATTAAATCTTCTATTATAACTTTGATGGGTGTTTTTTACTCTCCTTCCTAATTTTCATTTCCTGTTCTTTGAGTTTTCTTTACTAGGTTGCTTGTGTGTGGAAAAGAAAACTTGGTCCTATACAAGGCCATTTAGCAAGCAATACTTTTATTGCCTCAGTATCACCTTCTAACACTCATCATTGTGACTTTATTTTTTCAGTTTTTTATTTTGTTAATGAAGAAGTAAGTTTTTATTTTGTGCTTACTTGGTTTTGCGTAATTATTTTTAATTTTTTATCTCTTTTTTACTTTTTACATTGTACTTATGTGCTTTGGATTTTCTTTTTTTTTTGACTTTTGTTTCGGCAGACACACTCAAAAAGGGGTCTGAGGCTAACAAATAGCGACTTATTCTTATTTACTCTTTCTTTATAAAATAGATATTTAAAAAAAAAAAACTCAATTGTGATATCACAGGAAGAATATATGCTGTTCAAAATGGAAATGAATAGGTGCAGATGAATTGAATTTCACCCATTTACTTTTATTTACAAGAAATACTACTAAATTACTTGTAATATTTAATGGAGAATTATTTGTGCACAACATTAAAAATATATACAAAAGCCATTAATTATGAATAAAATTTAACACCTTATAACTATAATCACAATATATTGAGCCTTTTCAATTGGAAGGTCTGTTTATGAAAACGCAATGGTTATTTTCACATATGTATGTAATTTTGTTCCTTGAACATTTGGTTTTTAACCTCTTTAGCAATTTTTCCTGATATACTCGCATTGAGTATATCTGTTATTATTGTACAGTTTATATTATATAATTTTTTTTATTAAAATATTACTCAACTTTAAATAGTAAATTTATAAAAGGAATCGCGCAAAGCGCGAACCTATTAACTAGTTTCTTATATATATGCATGTATTTATCATACATTAATGAGTTATTAATGGACATTACTTACTATTTCTCCTATAAATTTTATGCATTGAAAATTATTTAATATATTATGAATATATGTCGATAGGTTAATCTGAAAATATTTATTTAATTATGTAATTACACTTGTTCAACCAAATTAAATATGACAGTGAGCATTATACTGTAATAACATTCTAACAAACAAACATATTATTATAATTACTATACTATATGTAATTACAAGGGTAAGAAATTACTATCTTGATAATTACATACCAGATAATTACACATGACTTTTCAAATAGACCCTAAGGGATTCAAACTAGAACGAAATAAACATGTAAAGAATCCAAGATAATTTTTCATCTATTATATATACATAAATATTATTTTACCATTATATAGAAGTATAACTTTTTAATAATAGAAATCCTAATGACCCCTTGCATACCCCAACTTCGCTGCTGATCACAAGTCTATCGACTCATCATTCAAATATGCGTTGAGTAGACCTACTAAAAAATAAAGCACTCCAATAAAAATTTATCGTTATATCTTGAATTAAAAATCTCTGATTAAAAATAAAGGGATTTTCATTATCTCATCCCCCAAGAGCAATATTCACTTACCTTTCGAAGAATAATCCACAATTCCCAAATCTTAAAGGTGTATTTGGTCATACATACGAAGAGAAAAATGATGGAAAATGTTAAGAGCTTAGCTATGGAGGTTTGACAGATTAGAGGAGGAAAAATGAGAGAGAGAGAAGAAGAGTGTAGGAAGTAAGAGACGGTTACTTCATTTTCTGAAGAGAAGAAAATACTACATTGTTCCATTCATTCTAGCTACAGTAGTATGTATATACATTTTCTAAATCTAACTAGCTAAAACTATTAACTATAGTTAGGTAACTAACTGTCTACTAACTAGAGTTGAGTTAAATATAAAAGGCATTCTCTCAACACTCACCCTCAAGCTGAGGGATGAAATATACTCTTCATTCCCAGCTTGTTGAGTAGATAATTATGCTGTGGCCTGCACAAGGCTTTAGTTAATACATCTGCCGATTATTCTATTGTTCCCACAAACTGTGTCTGTATAAGTCCTTGCATTAGTTTCTCTCTTATAAAATGACAATCAATATCTATATGTTTAATACGTTCATGAAAGATAGGATGAGCAGCAATTTGAATTGCTGCCTTACTGTCATAATGTAGAGGCACTGGAACAGTGACATTCACTCCCAATTCTTTGAAAAGTCCAGTTAGCCATATAATTTCAGCTACTGTAGTTGCCATGCTTCTGAACTCTGCTTCAGCTGAGCTTCTAGACACTGTATTTTATTTTTTTGACTTCCAAGAAATCAATGCATCACGAAACTTGATTACATATCCTGTGACTGACTTTCTTGACTCCATACAGCTTCCCCAGTCTGAGTCACAATAGGCTACTAAGTTGCTGCACTTATTTGCTGACATAAGTAGTCCCAGTCTAGGAGTAGATTTGATATATCTTGCTACTCTCTTGGCAGCCTCCATGTGAGATGACTTGGGTGCATGCATGTACTCTCTGAGTACTTGCACCACAAAGGCTATATCTGGCCTAGTCATGGTTAGATATAGAAGCCTCCCAATTAGCCTCTAATAGTTCCCTCTATCTTCAAGTTGTTCATCCTCAGAATCATTGCCTTTCACCACTTGATCAAACACTACAGAAGTGAGTTTGTGATTGAAATCCAGAGGTGTATGAGCCACTTTTCCTCCTGCCAAGCCAAGTTCAGATATCAATTCTAAGGCATACTTCCTTTGGCACATTAAGATTCCTTTTGTTGATCTAGAAAATTCAATTCCTAGGAAATATTTTAGTTTTCCTAGATCCTTGCAACTATTTTCTAACTTGTTGAATAATGAGTAAGTTGCTACCAGTTACCAACAAGTAATCCACATAGACTAGAACAACAACAAGATTAGCTCATGTTTTTTGTATGAAAAGAGAATAATCATAGTGACTTTGACTGAATCCCATGTCCAAAAGTGCCTCTGTTAGCTTAAAATTCCACTGTCTGGGGGCCTGTTTCAGACCATATAAGGATTTATGTAGTTTGTATACCTGTTTAATCTTCCACTGGCTTAAAAAGCCATCTGGACTCTCCATGTAAATTTCCTCCTCAAGATCACCTTGAAGGAAAACATTATGTACATCCATTTGAAAGATGTACCAGTTATATGCAGCAGCTAGAGCAACCACAGTTCTCACTGTGACCATCTTGGCCACAAGAGAGAAAGTATCAGTATAGTCTAGACCCTCCTGTTGTCTATAGCCTTTAGCTATAAGTCTGGCCTTATATCTTTCCACATCACCATTAGATTTATACTTAACTTTGAATACCCACTTACATCCAATAGGAACCTTTCCTTGTGGCAGATCAACCAAGGACCAAGTGTTGTTATTTTGCAAAGCTGAAATCTCAGCCTGCATAACTTCAATCCACTAAGGATCTGTACTAGCCTCTTTTAAAGTACTTGTCACGACCCGAATTTTCCCCCAACATTGGGATCGTGATGGCGCCTACTCGTAGTAGCTAGGCAAGCTACTACATTCAATATTAACCTGTTTTTACCATTACTTCATACTCATTTTTATCAACAAGAACAATAACATTAATTAAATAAGTGCGGAAGACTTTCAAAATGGAGATAAGCAATACCAAGGTAAAACACTACTGAAATTCTCTACCCAACAAGTAGAGTCACTAGCTCACGAACTACTACTGAATACTACACATAAAGGTCTGAAGGAAAATAACATAAATCTGTTTGTATCGGAATAATGAGACCACAACAAATAATATAAATAAGTGGAAGAGACGCCGGGCCTACGGACGCCTGCAAGCTACCTCGGTCTCGAAATGCTCAGCTCACACGCAAAACTCTACTGCTGCTGCTCCTGATCAAAACCTGGACCTGTGTAAAAATGCACAGAAGTGCAGTATCAGCACAATCCGACCCCATGTGCTGGTAAGTGCCTGGCCTATCCCGACGAAGTAGTGACAAGCCTAGGACCAGACACCCACATAAACCTGTGCAGTTCTATATATATATGTACACCACAAAATGACAAGAAATATCAAGTAAATAAATTCAACAAGAAGTATCATTTTATTATAATTACTATACTATATGTAATTACAAGGGTATGGAATTACTGTCCTCGTAATTACACACCAGATAATTACACATGACTTTTCAAATAGACCCTAAGGGATTCAAACTAGAACGAAATAAACATGTAAAGAATCCAAGAAAATTTTACATCTATTATATATACATAAAAATTATTTTACCATTATATAGAAGTATAACTTTTTAATAATGGAAATCCTAATGACCCCTTGCATACCCCAACTCCGCTGATGATCACAAGTCTATCGACTCATCATTCAAATATGCATTGAGTAGACCTACTAAAAAATAAAGCACTCCAATAAAAATTTATCATTATATCTTGAATTAAAAATCTCTGATTAAAAATAAAGGAATTTCAATTATCTCATCCCTCAAGAGCAATATTCACTTACCCTTCGAAGAATAATCCACAATTCCCTAATCTTAAAGGTGTATTTGGTCATACATACGAAGAGAAAAAGGATGGAAAATGTTAAGAGCTTAGCTATGGAGGTTTGACAGATCAGAGGAGGAAGAATGAGAGAGAAAAGAAGAGTGTAAGAAGTAAGAGACGGTTACTTCATTTTCGGAAGAGAAGAAAATACTACACTCTTCCATTCATTCTAGCTACAATAGTATGTATATATATTTTCTAATTCTAACTAACTAAAACTACTAACTATAATTAGGTAACTAACTGTCTACTAACTAGAGTTGAGTTAAATATAAAAGGTCTTCTCTCAACATCCCCCCTCAAGCTGATGGATGAAATATACTCTTCATTCCCAGCTTGTTGAGTAGATAATCATGCTGTGGCCTTCACAAGTCTTTAGTTAATACATCTGCCAATTGTTCTGTTGTTCCCACATGCTCTGTCTGTATAAGTCCTTGCATTAGTTTCTCTCTTACAAAATGACAATCAATATCTATATGTTTAGAATGTTCATGAAAGATAGGATGAACAATAATTTGAATTGCTGCCTTACTGTAACAATGCAGAGGCACTGAAACAGTGACATTCACTCCCAATTCTTTGAAAAGTCCAGTTAGCCACACAATTTCAGCTACTGTAGTTGCCATACTTCTGAACTCTGCTTCAGCTGAGCTTCTAGACACTATATTTGTTTTTTTGACTTCCAAGAAATCAATGCATCACCAAACTTGATTACATATCCTGTGACTAACTTTCTTGACTCCACACAGCTTCCCCAGTCTGAGTCACAATAGGCTACTAAGTTGCTGCACTCTATTGCTGGCATAAGTAGTCCTAGTCCATGAGTAGATTCGATATATCTTACTACTCTCTTGGTAGCCTCCATGTGAGATGCCTTGGGTGCAAGCATGTACTCGCTGAGTACTTGCACCACGAAGTATAAATCTGACCTAGTCATGGTTAGATATAGAAGCCTCCCAATTAGCCTCTCATAGTTCCCTCTATCTTCAAGTTGTTCATCCTCAGAATCATTGCCTTTCACCACTTGATCAAACTCTACAGAAGTGAGTTTGTGATTGAACTCAAGAGGTGTATGAGCCACTTTTCCTCATGCCAAGCCAAGTTCAGATATCAAACTCTAATATACTTTCTTTAGCACATTAAGATTCCATTTGTTGATCTATAAAATTCAATTCCTAGGAAATATTTTAGTTCTCCTAGATCCTTCATTTTGAATTTTTCTTGCAACTCTTTTCTAACTTGTTGAATAATGAGTAAGTTGCTACCAGTTACCAACAAGTCATCCACATAGACTAGAACAACTACAAGGTCAGCTCCTCTTTTCTGTATGAAAAGAGAATAATCATAGTGACTTGACTGAATCCCATGTCCAAAAGTGCCTCTGTTAGCTTAAGATTCCACTGTCTGGGGGGAATGTTTCAGACCATACAAGGATTTATGTAGTTTGTATACCTGTTTAATCTTCCCCTGGCTTGAAAAACCATATGTAATCTCCATGTAAACTTCCTCCTCAAGATCACCTTGAAGGAAAGCATTATGTACATCCATTTGAAAGATGTACCAGTTATATGCAGCAGCTACAACAACCACAGTTCTCACTATGACCATCTTGGCCACATGAGAGAAAGTTTTAGTATAGTCTAGACCCTCTTGTTGGCTATAGCCTTTAGCTACAAGTCTGGCCTTATATCTTTCCACATCACCATTAGATGTATACTTAACTTTGAATACCCACTTACATCCAATAGGAACCTTTCCTTGTGGCAGATCAATGAAGGACCAGGTGTTGTTATTTTGCAAAGTTGAAATTTCAGCTTGCATAGCTTTAATCTACTTTGGATATGTACTAGCCTCTTTGAAAGTACTAGGCTCAATAATAGCTGAGTAGGCAGCAAGAGAAGCCCTGTAGTCCGGAGAAAGATGATTATATGAGACATGATATGAGATAGGATGAGAACATGTGAATGTTTTTGAGCGACCAACATAATCTGTTAGCCAGATGGGAGGATTTGAAGATCTGGATGATCTTCTAAGCCCTTCAGTGGGCAATGAGGAAGTAACAGAAGATGCAGAAGGAGATGGTGCATACATATAAGTGGTTATTGGTATAGACATATCAGATGTAGAGTTTGGACATGAAGAAGGAGATAAAGGAGAAATGGATAAAGTAGGTGATGAATTAGTTATGTGTCACGACCCGGATTTTCCCCCAACATCGGGATCGTGATGGCGCCTACTCGTGGTAGCTAGGCAAGTCACTGTATTCATACTATCCTGTTTTTAACACAATTTTAATTAAATAAATGCGGAATACTTTATCGAAATAGAAATAACTAATTACAAGATGAAAATCATACTGAAATCCTCTACCCAAGACGTGGAGTCACCAACTCACGAACTACTACCGAATACTACACATAAGAGTTTGAAAGAAATATAACATAATTATGTTTGTCTCGGAACAAAAAGACTACAGCTAGTAACATAAATCAAGAGAGAGACGCCGGGCCTGTGGACGTCTGCAAGCTACCTCGGTCTCAAATGTGATCAACTCCCACACAATCGAATTACTGCTGCTGCTCCTGATCCAACACTGTGATCTCTGCAAAAAGCACAGAAGTGTAGCATCAACACAACCGACCCCATGTGTCGGTAAGTGCCCGGCCTAACCCCGGCGAAGTAGTGACAAGGCTAGACAGGACCTGCTATAATCAACCTGTGCAGATATATATATACAGATACCCACATAAACCTGTGCAGTTGCAATATATATATATATATATATATGTATATAAACATTTATAAGAAAATACTCTGCTCTGCAATAACAACCAATAACTCATAATATCCAGATTAATCTAATCAACATAATTAAGTCTTACTTTCGTGTCTCAATTCTTTACTTTTCTTTTCTTATCTCGTGGTAGGCGTACCACCCGCTCCCAAATATATCAATAAGCTACCGGCAACTATGGCCAATGCCAAGATTCAAATCACTTTGTGGTCGGCGTGCCACACGATCCCATTTCTTATCATAAAAGTGGTCGGCGCGCCATACGATCCCAATTCTTTAATATATACATTACCACAATTAACAAGAATTAACCAAGTAATAACACAATAAGGAATATCTCAAAAGAACTCAACAATTAACAACGGTTAATAAGTTCACAAGGAAAACAAAGTATAATGGAAACACAAGTAATATCAAGTCAAGGAATAGCAAATAGTTGCACGACATCACCCAAATAAAATATAATGGAAAAACAAGTAATATCAAGTCAAGGAATAGCAAATAGTTGCACGGCATCCCCCAAATAAAATATAATGGAAAAACAAGTAATATCAAGTCAAGGAATGGCAAATAGTTGCACGGCATCACCCTTCGTGCTTTTACTCTCATCCTCACCAAATAAGTAAATAAAGTGCACATCATCACCCTTCGTGCTTTTACTCTCATCCTCATATCCATAGTACGGCATGATCCTTCGTACATGGTTCAATAACAAGGCACGGCATGATCCTTCGTGCATAATCAATAAATCATGGCACGACATTAACCTTCGTGCATAAATAATAAAACATGGCACGGCATCACCCTTCGTGCATTATCACTCTTCCTCACCCAAATAACAATCACAGTTAAGGGCAGAGAAAGAAAACAACAAATCATGAACCGTCCCGACAAGGGACACAATAATCATTTCAACAAAGTCCCTGCAAGGGCAATCAATATCTCACTTCACAACAAGTCCCGACAAGGGAGAACAATAACAATTCTACAACCCGGCAAGGGTTCAACAATTTATCTGCAAAATATCTCACAACAAATATCAATAACGACTTACGGTCATGCTAGACGTCAGTGTATGGATGCTCGTCACCACAGCCCATACACCGCACTCGATCACATAGCACATAATCCTATTCCCTCAAGCTAGGATAGAACAAACACTTACCTCGAATGTTTATGAACAATTCAATCCGCGGCAATGCCTTTTCCTTTCAAATTTGGCTCCAATCCAATTGTATCTATACACAATTGATTTAATATCATCAATACTACTCAACAAACTAATTCATAAGGCTAATTACAACTTTTACAACATTCTGCCCGGAATAGTGAATGTCGATCTCGGGCCCACATGGTCGGAACTCGGGGTTAGGACCAAAATCCGGTTACCCATCCCCCACGAGTTCAAGTATATGATTTGTTTCAAAATCGGACCTCAATTCGAGGTCCAATTTCCCAATTTATGAAAAACCCTATATTCTATCAAAAACAAGAAATTCTACCATGAAAACCTTTGATTTCTATTGAAAAACATGTTTAATGATGTTAGGAATTGAAAGAATTAAGTAAAAAGTGACTTACAATTGTTTTGATGAAGAAGGAATCCGTGAAGAATCGCAAATGGGTGTTTTTGTTTTGTAAAAAGTGAAGAAATGAATTGAAAATCGTGTTTTACAGGTCTCTGTGTTCGCATTTGCGAACATGGGTTCGCAATTGTGAACCCCGACCAATTTCTGGAGTTTGAAAAATAAGCTAAAGCTGGGAAGTTCGCATTTTCGAACATTTGTTCGCATTTGCGAAGTCTAGGCAGTTACTGGGGATTTCGCATTTGCGAAATAAGGTTCGCATTTGCGAACCAGCAGGCTTCTGGGCTTCTTCGCAATTGCGACACATTCTTCGCAATTGCGAAGACAGGCAATTATTGAAGGCCTCGCAATTGCGAGGTTAAGTTCGCAATTGCGAACTCTGGGTCCAGGTGTACCAGTGTCGCATTTGCGAACTTGGCTGGTTCTGGCAGGCATCGCCTTTGCGATAATGGGCTTGCATTTGCGAACCCAGCCTTGAACTGCCTTCTTCGCATTTGCGAGAAATTCTTCGCAAATGTGAAGCCAACAGCTGGGTGAAAAACCAGCAGTGCAACATTTCAGAATTCAATCCAACGGCCTATCAAATATTTACCCGAGCCTCCCCGGCTCCAAACCAAACATGTACACAACCTCAAAAACACATTATGAACTTGTTCGTGCGATCACATCGCCAATATCACATCGTTTTCATCAAATCAAGCCTCAAATTCATGATTTTCATACTTTTGGTTTTCAAAACTTTCAAACTTGGAACTCAAGGTCCAAAACATCTCAAACGACATCCGAATGTCACCACACTTTACAGAAATCACATATATAATATTTAAGACTTGTACCGGGCGTCGGAACCAAAATACGAGCCCGATACCAAGGTCAATTACTTCATTTCCTTTAACAATTACATCAAAAACAATTTCATAGAAAAATTCATAACTTGGGCTCTCGGCCTCAGAATTCGACTCCGGACGCATGTCCAAGTCCCATATTTTCCTACGGACCTCTCGGGACCATCCAATCTCGGGTCCGGATCCGTTTACCAAAAATATTGACCGAAGTCAACCGTATCAATATTAATATCATTTTTATCCAAATTTCTCATAGAATTTATATTTTCTATCACAAAATCTTTCCGGCTACAAGCTCGGATCGTGCACGTAAATCGAGGCAACATGGAATGAGGTTTTCAAGGCCTCAGAAGCTCGAAATTATTAATAAAATAAGTGATGACCCTTTGGGTCGTCACAATCTCCACCTCTAAAACAACCGTTCGTCCTCGAACGGACAAAAGAAAGAAGTACCGAGTCAGGAAACAAGTGTGGGTAACGGCTCCGCATATCAGACTCGGACTCCCAGGTCGATGCCTCAGGAGGCTGACCTCTCCACTGAACACGCACAGAAGGATAACTTTTCGACCTCAACTTACGAACCTGCCGGTCTAGAATGGCCACCGGCTCCTCCTCGTAAGATAGATCATTGTCCAATTGGACAGTACTGAAGTCTAACACATGTGTGGGATCGCCGTGGTATCTCCGAAGCATAGATACGTGAAAAATTGGATGCACGACTGATAAGCTAGGCGGCAAAGCTAATCTGTAAGCCACCCCTCCCACTCTGTCTAGAATCTCAAATGGACCAATATACCTAGGGCTGAGCTTGCCCTTCTTCCCGAACCTCATCACGCCCTTCATAGGCGACACTCGGAGCAATACTCGCTCCCCAATCATGAAAGTTATATCTTGAACCTTGCGATCTACATAGCTCTTTTTTCTAGACTGAGCCGTGCGAAGCCTATCTTGAATAATCTTGACCTTATCTAAGGCCTCCTGAAATAAATCTGTACCGAATAACCGAGTTTCTCCCGGTTCAAACCATCCAACCGGAGAACAACACCGCCTACCATAAAGCGCTTCATGAGGAGCCATCTGGATGCTCGATTGATAACTATTATTATAAGCAAACTCTGCCAAAGGCAGGAATTGATCCCATCAGCATCTAAGGTGACCTGATTAGCACCTCCTCGCTGAACCGTGTCTCTAAGGTCACATAAATAGGAATAATTATATTGTTGATCGCGGATACGCTCCAATAATGAAGAGCGAGCGATCGCACAAGCTAGTGCTCGACTAGGCTCAGAAATATCCAACCTCACAAATCGATTGGCCAAGGACTGAACATCCAAAGCAATTGGCCTCTGATTGACTGGAATATAAACAAGACTGCCCATACCGGCTGACTTCCTACTCAAAGCGTCAGCCACCACGTTTGCTTTTTCCCCGATGATATAAAAAGGTGACATCATAATCTTTCCGCAATACCAACCACCTTCTCTGCCTCAAATTCAACTCTTTTGTTTAAACAAATACTGAAGACTCTTATGATCGGTGTATACTTCACATACTACACCATACAAATAATGCCTCCGGATCTTCAATGCGTGAATAATCGCCGCAAATTCTAGATCATGCACTGGGTAATTCTTTTCAGGCATCTTTAATTGCCTCGAAGCATAGGCAATAACCTTGCCGTCCTGCAGTAACACTGCACCAAGCCCAATACGGGAAGCATCACAATAATCAGTATAAGGTCCCGTACCTGTGGGTAAAATCAATACCGGTGTTGTGGTCAAGGTTGTCTTGAGCTTTTGAAAGCTCGCCTCACATTCATCTGACCATTCAAATTGAACACCTTTCTGTGTCAATCTGGTCAGTGGGGTTGCAATAGATGAAAACCCCTCGCCGATAATAACCCGCTAATCCCAAGAAACTCCAAATCTCTCTGGCTGATGTTAGTCTAGGTCAGTCCTTGACTGCCTCAATCTTCTTCGGATCAACCTGAATACCTGCTGCCGTCACAATATGACCCAGAAATGCAACTGAACTTAGCCAAAATTCACACTTCGAAATTTTTGCATATAGTTGGCTATCTTTCAGAGTCTGCAAAGTCACTCTGAGATGTTGCGCATGCTCCTCATGACTGCAGGAGTATATCAATATGGAAACAATGAAGACTACAACGAACAAGTCTAAATAAGGCACGAACACACTCATGCGTATGCACATATCCATGACTCTGAAGTCTGGCCATAAGAGTTATTCTTAAATTACAACATTGTCAATTAACCCCTGTTATCAAATACCTTATTCTACAAATCCCACTTTACTCAGAATGAGGTATGGTGACCTCGTGATTATTTTCCCGAATTAATGCGTCATATTTATCCTTACCTGGTGCTCGTCTCAAGGGCTAAGCTCAACGGTTTCAAAATAGAAATGGCTAAATATGAATAGAAACTATACAAGAATTGTCAAATAGTCCTAACGGGCATGACTCTTATTTACGAATGCAATACGAAAATATTAATTTCATAAAAGAAGAACTTTAAACACATAAACTCTTACTACCAGGACCCAGTCCTCATATGATATCCACCGCAGCTTGAAGCTCGGCTTAGAAATATTTCACATTATGCCAAAAATTGGAGGATCTCATCCACAACTCTGAATCATAGTGCTTGCACATCATATCATCTGAAATTTTTCATTTCCTTTCTTTCTTCCTTTCAATAATTGTCCGTCAAAGATAATCATGACATAAAATGAACCCTCATACTGATAGGGCGCACAATTAACGGTTAAAATTAGTTATTCCGAGAATTATATCAAAACCCACTGTAATAAGTAATATAAAGTCACTCTTAGCCTCATGGATATTTTAGTGACTAACACCTAATAATAGGGATGTATATCCTCATGTAATATCCCAACGTGAGTATTTCCCTAAGTAGATTTGATGATTACGATGCTCGCTCATGAATGGAGCATGTTAAAAGGACTCGTCTAAATTTTCTTTCAAAAACCAAATTAAATTAAGGGAAAATTATTCTGTCTATAACAATCTGAATTATACGTATGATGACCACATCTGGTGTAGTGACCTCCCTCATATCATAAAAATTATATCAATGGTTGGGTCTCCACCTCTAGGATTTTCACCTCCACCTCTAACATCCTGACCTCTACATCTGGCTGGCCATGTAGGATAAATATTAACTGCAATGGAGCGTGTAGCCTGAGTGCTTTCCTAAAATTATATTTCTCCAAAAATTCTACATTCACAGCAATTCCTTTAAGGCTCAGTTAACTTGTTGTTCATGACAATATATATTCGGACACAGTCATTGTGACCTGGTACAACCGTTCAGATCGCATATACTACATATTGCAGAGAATCTCGAGGTGACGTCTTCATAACATTTTCTAAAAATAGAGTTTAGTAGATAGCGTTGCATTGGCCGGCTTGCCCTCTTGGTAATCTTGTCACAAACATTGATGGCCAATTCCTCTTTTCCTATGTTGGCTTAACACTGCTGAGCTACCCCGTTTACTCATATACTCTTCGTCATTCTCTGGGGGCGATTCTTACCCCATGAAAAGAACCAACCTTAAATATGTATAAATTATTTGGAGGACCTTTCCATACCATATATATACATTCCAATAACTCATCATATTTGTCCTTCACAACTCCAACACATCGACCGGACGTCAAGGTCCGTTGAAACCCAACATGATTTATTAGGTGATCTCCTGATATAATTGCATCTTCCGTTGGGACCATAACTGGTGTGGTAAATACATTATCTTCCCACTACTTCTGTGTGCCTTCCGTAGCACAGTAAAATGAACTCCTCGCATTCGACTATTCCCACGTTCTGTAATTCCTCATAAGAACTGTCAAGCACAATCTCATGGGTTCTTAAAAGATGCACCGCTGAAGGTGGTAGCGAAGACTTTGGTGAAACCTATCTGTCCTCCGTAAAACTTTTGAAGGCATAGTTGATCTATCACCAGCCTATGCCATTGTTCGGATGGATAAGCGGTACGTCACTACGCCATTCGTGGGAAGACAAGAGTGGAAATTTAACTTAACACTTTGAAGAACAAATTCGCACGATAAGAAAGAACAAATGAGAGACTCTTTCCTAACTCAATAGACTCGGGAGGACAAGCACGGACGTCTCCGTACCTACCTCTCAAACTCTACTAAGCTTGTTCGTGAGTGGTGAGACCTATGTAACCTAGAGCTCTGATACCAACTTGTCACGACCCGGATTTTCCCCCAACATCGGGATTGTGATGGCGCCTACTCGTGGTAGCTAGGCAAGTCACTGTATTCATACTATCCTGTTTTTAACACAATTTTAATTAAATAAATGCGGAATATTTTATCGAAATAGAGATAACTAATTACAAGATGAAAATCATACTGAAATCCTCTACCCAAGACGTGGAGTCACCAACTCACGAACTACTACTGAATACTACACATAAGAGTTTGAAAGAAATATAACATAATTCCGTTTGTCTCGGAACAAAGAGACTACAGCTAGTAACATAAATCAAGAGAGAGACGCCGGGCCTGCGGACGTCCGCAAGCTACCTCGGTCTCAAATGTGATCAACTCCCACACAATCGAATTACTGCTGCTGCTCCTGATCGTAACCTGGACCTGTGCAAAAACGCACAGAAGTGCAGTATCAGCACAACCGACCCCATGTGCTGGTAAGTGCCTGGCCTATCCCGACGAAGTAGTGACAAGCCTAAGACCGGACACCCACATAAACCTGTGCAGTTGCAATATATATATATATATATGTACATAAACATTTATAAGGAAATACTCTGCTCTGCAATAACAACCAATAACTCATAATATCCAGATTAATCTAATCAACATAATTAAGTCTTACTTTCGTGTCTCAATTCTTTACTTTTCTTTTCTTATCTCGTGGTAGGCGTACCACCCGCTCCCAAATATATCAATAGGCTACCGGCAAATATGGCCAATGCCAAGATTCAAATCACTTTGTGGTCGGCGTGCCACACGATCCCATTTCTTATCATAAAAGTGGTCGGCGCGCCACACGATCCCAATTCTTTAATATATATATTACCACAATTAACAAGAATTAACCAAGTAATAACACAATAAGGAATATCTCAAAAGAACTCAACAATTAACAACGGTTAATAAGTTCACAAGGAAAACAAAGTATAATGGAAACACAAGTAATATCAAGTCAAGGAATAGCAAATAATTGCACGGCATCACCCAAATAAAATATAATGAAAAAACAAGTAATATCAAGTCAAGGAATAGCAAATAGTTGCACGACATCCCCCAAATAAAATATAATGGAAAAACAAGTAATATCAAGTCAAGGAATGGCAAATAGTTGCACGGCATCACCCTTCGTGCTTTTACTCTCATACCTCACCAAATAAGTAAATAAAGTGCACGACATCACCCTTCGTGCTTTTACTCTCATCCTCACATCCATAGTACGGCATGATCCTTCGTACATGGTTCAATAACAAGGCACGGCATGATCCTTCGTGCATAATCAATAAATCATGGCACGGCATTAACCTTCGTGCATAAATAATAAAACATGGCACGGCATCACCCTTCGTGCATTATCACTCTTCCTCACCCAAATAACAATCACGGTTAAGGGCAGAGAAAGAAAACAACAAATCATGAACCGTCCCGGCAAGGGACACAATAATCATTTCAACAAAGTCCCTGTAAGGGCAATCAATATCTCACTTCACAACAAGTCCCGACAAGGGAGAACAATAACAATTCTACAACCCGGCAAGGGTTCAACAATTTATCTGCAAAATATCTCACAACAAATATCAATAACGACTCACGGTCATGCTAGACGCCAGTGTATGGATGCTCGTCACCACAACCCATACACCGCACTCGATCACATAGCACATAATCCTATTCCCTCAAGCTAGGATAGAACAAACACTTACCTCGAATGTTTATGAACAATTCAATCCGTGGCAATGCCTTTTCCTTTCAAATTTGGCTCCAATCCAATCGTATCATACACAATTAATTTAATATCATCAATACTACTCAACAAACTAATTCATAAGGCTAATTACAACTTTTACAATATTCTGCCCGGAATAGTGAATGTCGATCCCGGGCCCACATGGTCGGAACTCGGGGTTAGGACCAAAATCCGGTTACCCATCCCCCCACGAGTTCAAGTATATGATTTGTTTCAAAATCGGACCTCAATTCGAGGTCCAATTTCCCAATTTATGAAAAACCCTATATTCTATCAAAAACAAGAAATTCTACCATGAAAACCTTTGATTTCTATTGAAAAACATGTTTAACGATGTTAGGAATTGAAAGAATTAAGTAAAAAGTGACTTACAATTGTTTTGATGAAGAAGGAATCCGTGAAGAATCGCAAATGAGTGTTTTTGTTTTGTAAAAAGTGAAGAAATGAACTGAAAATCGTGTTTTACAGGTCTCTGTGTTCGCATTTGCGAACATGGGTTCGCAATTGTGAACCCCGACCAATTTCTGGAGTTTGAAAAATAAGCTAAAGTTGGGAAGTTCGCATTTGCGAACATTTGTTCGCATTTGCGAAGTCTAGGCAGTTACTGGGGATTTCGCATTTGCGAAATAAGGTTCGCATTTGCGAACCAGCAGGCTTCTGGGCTTCTTCGCAATTGCGACACATTCTTCGCAATTGCGAAGACAGGCAATTACTGAAGGCCTCGCAATTGCGAGGTTAAGTTCGCAATTGCGAACTCTGGTCCAGGTGTACCAGTGTCGCATTTGTGACACTTTTTTCGCATTTGCGAAATTGGCTGGTTCTGGCCGGCATCGCATTTGCGATAATGGGTTTGCATTTGTGAACCCAGCCTTGAACTGCCTTCTTCGCATTTGAGAGAAATTCTTCGCAAATGCGAAGCCAACAGCTGGGTGAAAAACCAGCAGTGCATAAATTCAGAAATTGATCCTACGACCTATCAAATCTTTACCCGAGCCTCCCGGGCTCCAAATCAAACATGTACACAACCTCAAAAACACATTATGAACTTGTTCGTGCGATCACATCGCTAATATCACATCGTTTTCATCAAATCAAGCCTCAAATTCATGATTTTCATACTTTTGGTTTTCAAAACTTTCAAACTTGGAACTCAAGGTCCAAAACATCTCAAACGACATCCGAATGTCACCAAACTTTACAAAAATCACATATATAATATTTAAGACTTGTACCGGGCGTCGGAACCAAAATACGAGCCCGATACCAAGGTCAATTACTTCATTTCCTTTAACAATTACATCAAAAACAATTTCATAGAAAAATTCATAACTTGGGCTCTCGGCCTCAGGAATTCGACTCTGGACGCATGTCCAAGTCCCATATTTTCCTACGGACCTCTCGGGACCATCTAATCTCGGGTTCGGATCCGTTTACCAAAAATGTTGACCGAAGTCAACCGTATCAATATTAATATCATTTTTATCCAAATTTCTCATAGAATTTATATTTTCTATCACAAAATCTTTCCGGCTACATGCTCGGATCGTGCACGTAAATCGAGGCAACATGGAATGAGGTTTTCAAGGCCTCAGAAGCTCGAAATGATTAATAAAATAAGTGATGACCCTTTGGGTCGTCACATTATGTGAGGCACATGAGAAGTTATGGGATGAATAAGAGAGGTATGTTGTTCTGATGACATGTCTGTGTACTCTAGAATAGGAAATAGTGGAGAGTTTCCAATGTGCAGATGCTTGAAAGGAAACACATTTTCTTTGAAAACAATATCTCTGCTTACAAAGAATCCTTTTGAATGTTGATCATAAAGAATATAACCTTTTTGAGATGAAAGTGTACCCCATATGAACAGTTGGAATTGCCCTGGGACTGAACTTGTCAACTTTTTGCACTTTCGTGGTATAACATAGACTGCCAAATACTCTGAGATGATATAAAGATGGAGTTTGCTGAAACAGTACTTCATAAGAAGATTTTCCTTGAAGAGATTCATTTGGTAGTCTATTCATAAGATACACTGCAGTGGACACACACTCTCCCCAAAATTTTAAAGGTATTTGAGCCTGAAATCTAAGAGCTCTAGCCATATCCAAAATACTTCTATGTCTTCTCTCAACCACCCTATTTTTTTGATGTGTATATACACAAGAGCTTTCATGAAGTATTCCCAGACTTTGTAACAAATGTTGAACTTGATCATTCATAAACTCAGTTCCATTGTCTGATCTAAGACATTTAACAGTAGTTTTGAACTGATTTGACACCATAGTTAGAAAATTTCTTAAAATTACTATTGTATCTGCCTTTGTAGTCAAGAGAAAGATCCAGATATATTTAGAAAAATCATCTACCAGAGTCAAGAAGTATCTCTTACCATCATGAGTAGGAAATTTATATGGACCCACACATCTACATGAACAAGATCAAAGATAGACACAGAACATGATGTACTAGAAGGAAAAGATAGTCTTGGTTGTTTTGCAATAGGACATACAATGCAATGAGGATGTTCAGTTCTAAGTAGACCTTCAAGGTTATGTAGTTTCTGTAAAACCTTTAAGGGAGCATGTCCCAACCTTCTATGCCATAGAGAGAAATCACTACATAGATTTGTATTATTCTGACTACCAGTCTTATTAGCACTAACTATAGTATTTGCATTTGAAGATATAGGATGATCTGGACCATGTCTGTCTGCAGCCTTGAGAATGTAGAGTCCAAGTTCCTCTATACCAATCCCAAGAACCTTTCCACTGAAGAATTCCCGAAACACACAAAAGTCTGGAAGGAATGCTACCAAGCATCTTAACTCTTTTGTGATCTTAGATACTAACAACAAGTTATACTTGAAATCTGAATGAGAAGAATGTTCTTTATTCTTACTTCTGAAGAAAGAACAAATTCCAGTATGTGTAATAGAAGCATGTTCACCAGTGGGTAATTGAACCTTATTTTTATCCTTCTGTGACACCCTTTCATAAGAATCCAACAGATTCAAATTATGTACATATGATTAGAGGCCCATGTGTCTACTATCCACTCCTCATCCACTAAGGTTGACATAAAGGCATGTGAAATACCTGTTGTCTTTGCAGTAGCTGAGTTGGCAACGGGTTCAAACTCTTTAACCTTGGTCAGCATCTGCAGAATTTGTTGATATTGTTCTGGAGTAAAGAACTGAGCAGGAGCATGACAATTTACTTGAGAACCTTGTGCCTCTGAAGATTCACTTCAATAGTTATTCTCCATAGGATCCAGTTTGGTGCTTACATTATTTGCCCGAGCATTGAAAGATCCTCCTCTCTTTTTGTTCTTGAGATCACTAGAATATCCATGAAGTTTGAAATAGACATCCTTTTGTATGACCTCTACCCTTACAATAGTCACTATGGACGGTTTGTTTGTTAAAAGAGTTCCTTGATTTGTAGCCTCCAGTATTACCACCAGTATAGGCCCTGTTACTCATCATAGCAGTAACTTCACTGTTGTCATTAGCACTACTCATATTTTTTCCACTAATCCTTTGACTTTCAATATTGATTATCATGGAATAGGCCTGATTCAAGTTTGGTAAAGGTCTAGACATAAGCACCTGGTTCTTAGCATTTTCATATGAGTTATTCAATCCTGTTAAAACTGATAGAGTTTTTGAAGCTGATAGTGCTCTACATGTTTCTTAGATTCAGGACAACCACAAGAGGGTGGTAGAGTGAGAGTTTCATATTCATCCCAAAGTTCTCTCAAACGTGAGAAATACACCGACACAGATGATACTCCTTGTGTTAGTGTAGCAATTTTTTTGTGTAGATAAGCAGATCTAGAAGCATTTACCTTATCAAATCGTTCTCTAAGATCTTCCCAAACAGTATATGCATCAGAAGCATAGATAACACTACTAATCAAATTAGGTGCTACTGTATTCATAATCCAAGCCAGCACTATTTGATTACACCTATCCCACAAATCATGAAGACTAACATCATAGTTACTCCTTTTGCATGTGCCTAGAACAAAGCCTAATGTGTTTTTGCCATGAAGAACGATTTTCAATGATCTACTCCAGATTGAATAATTTTCAGATCCAAGTAACTGAATAGAAATGAAAACTGAACTTTGTGCATCGGATGGATGAATGTATAGGGATGATGATGATCCACTTGATCTACTGGGTTTATTGCCTCGAGTTTCAGCAAATTCTTCAGTAGAAGGCATCGCTTTTAGATGTTTGAAATACGCTGGATATCTATGAATATATGTAATCAATTATCTTGAATTGAATCTTAATTGAACAAATTCCAAACATGCAAATTAAGACTCAGCTCAATTGATTAGATCTGCTATAAAATTGATTCACTCAGATTTATTATAGCTAAGCTCACACTCGATTAACAGAGCTCTGATACCATGTTAAGAGCTTAGCTATGGAGGTTTGACAGATCAGAGGGGAGGGGGGTGGAGGGGTAGTAGGGTGGGCTGTAACGAAAAACTAAAATTTAAAAAAAGAAAACTTTTATTGGAGAGGGGATGGGATGGGTTGGTGAGGGTGAAGAAGGTTGAGAAGAAGCTTTGGAAAATGCTTTCCCTTCTTTTGATAAGAAAAATATTTTCCTCCAATTGGAAAAAAATAAATTGATAAGGAAAATATTTTTCAAAATATTTAAGCCAACCAGACATGGAAAAATTAGAAAATATTTTCTTTCATACCAAACACACCCTAAAAGATAATGGATTATTTGATTCTCAGATTTTTAATGCACCACATGCTAGCTCCTTTGAAATTTTATTGACTGTTCAGAGAAAGTTAAGCCCAGAAAGCGTGGCAAGTCATTCGCCAAGGCCATTACCAACAACAGGATTATGTTCGATATGTCAACTTGAAATCTCGATGAATCAAGGAGAAAAACATCTACCCTTTCAAAAAAAGATGGAATGGCGACCTGTGGTAAGAAAACCTTTAGCAGGCAACCTGCATAGAGCCTAGAAAGTACACGTGCACCAATGAACTCGGGTAAATATAATTATTTGTAGAAATTTTCTAAGAATTATATATAAAACGTTATAGTGTATCCACCACCCAAAATTGATTAGAGGTTACGTTGCAATGGTTTAACTTCAGCTCATAATAATTTTCTCTAATAAAGGATAGAGGAATTATGTCGATTTTATAATTCATAGAATTTCAACAGGATAAGAAACTTAAGAGAATCGACAAAGCTGAGAACACATCTGGAATTCGAGGAAGTGACAAAAATGCATGTAATTGACTAAAATCATGAGAAAAATTTAATAAAAAATGAGTAGAAAAGAGGTGATTGAGAAAGAATGAGTAAAAACTATGTTGATTGAGTGTAATATCTAAATTAGAAAAGATTATATATAATTGAAATAAAATAGATTGAAAATCTTGTCACTTGTTAGGTGGGTCAGTCGACCAACCATGTTGGGCAAAGTATCCATGCCACAAAACTTTTCTTTGGCTAAGAACCTTATTATGACTGATTGGGGCAAATCCAATTAAGAGTACTACATGACAGCTCAGCTGCAACTGTAGTTATACGTATAGTTATATGTATAGTTAATGGTAGTTAGTTAGTGTAGTGGGTTAGTGAGGGTATCTTGTAATTTGTAAATGGTAGCTAGTGGAGTATTTTCATACGTGTATATATAAGACACAACATAGAAATACAATTGGATTTCTTTTCCCAATTTATCATCTCTCTAGAAGTTTTTGTTGGTCTCTCTCTCTCTCTCTCTCTCTCTCTCTCTCTCTCTCTCTCTCTCTCGTCTCTTCTTGCGAGCTCAAATTGTTGCATCAATGGCAGCTTATACTCGTACTTAATTTTTTAGTTTTGACAAGGTATCAGAGATAAGGCTCAGTGTTAGCTCAACCCTGATTTAGGCTCATCATCTTCATTAGTAATCTCTGTTTGATTTGAAATTACAAGTCAAAATTGAGAAACCCTAATTTTCACCCACAATATCTCTGATTTGTCGTTTAATTCATCTTATATCATGGCGGTAGATGGCGATACTATGAATGTGAACAAGGAAATATTGGATTCGACCAATACACTGTACATGCATCCTTCGAAGAGTGCCGAGTCAACACTAGTGCGAGTGGTATTTGATGAAACTGGTTATATGTCCTGGAGAGGAGGCATTCTTAGAGCTCTCTTAGTGAAGAATAATGTCGGTTCATCACCGGAAAATGTGAGAAGATAGATTCCGGACATCCGACATTTGAGCAGTGGGAGAGATGCGACGATATGGTGATTTCGTGGATTCTCAACTAGCTTTCAAAGGACTTGGCAAACATCTTATAGTATCTGGTCGATGCAAAGGAATTGTGGCAGGAATTGAAGGATAGGCATGATCATACGAATGGAGCAAAATTATATCATCTCTAAAGGGAAATCAATGAAGGAAAAAATGTGGCATCTGTTGCAAATGTTCAAGGAGGACTTGGATGGATGACTCCCGGAGGATCCAATGAAGTTGATGATGCAAATAAAAACTTGGGGATTCAAAACTTGACAAAGGAGCAGTATAATCAGCTGCTGCATCTATTGGAGAACTTTCATGGTGGAAATGAATTGAAGTCTCAAATAACATCACTAGTGGGGCAGCAAACTTTGCATGTATATTGGCTTGCTCTACTCATAACGAAATTATTGGCAATCTTTCATGTAAATGCTTCAAAACATCTGGTGGATATTGGATATTAGATTCCGGAGCTTCTAACCATATGTCCTATAACAAAGCCCTATTAACTTACATTAGAGTTCTACCTTATCCTTTCCTACTAACCTTACCGAATGGATACAAAGTTAAAGTGACAGAAATTGGGGATGTTGTCCTTAGTCCTAAGCTGACTTTGTCCCTAGTTTTAAGTTCAATTTGGTCTCAGTTCATTCTTTAACATCATATCTTAAGTCAATTATCCAATTTTCTGATTCTTCCTGCATTTTACAGGTCTCTTCAATGAAGAGGCCTTTGGAGATTGGTAGAGCAAGGAATGGTCCGTACTTCCTCTGTTCAAAGTGTCAGTTGCTTGGTTCAACTATTGTCCCCAGTTCTCTCATTTCAAATTCACGTTCTGTTTCTGCTAGCAATTCGCACGATGCACAACCACACAAATCACACACATCACCCACTACAAATATTGATCACTCAAACACTTGTCTTGCTGATTGCCTTTCATCATCATTATGTAAGTATTCCACTTTTAAGCAACAAGAAAGGTTCTTGTACATTTTCCTACATCTTTTCTAATTCTTTCCTTTATGGAAATTGTGTTGATTATTTGTGGCATAATAGATTGGGCCATGTACCTTTTGTGAAAATAAGGGGAAAATCCTCCATACCTGTAAATTTTGCACCCAAACAACCATTCGTATGTTTAATTTGCCCTATGGCCAGACAAACAAGACTATCATTTCCATAGAAGATTACATCAACTACCAATATTTTTGAAATATTACACATAGACCTCTGGGGGCCATACCACACAGTCATACATGACAATTAAAATTTTTTCTTACCATAGTTGATGATATTAGTAGGTCAACCTTGACATATCTTTTGAGTTGTAAGAGCAATACACTTCAAGTTCTAAAAACTTTCGTCTGTACGATAGAAAACCAGTTTAATTCTTCCATTAAGTCCATGAGGTCTGATAATAGACTGGAGTTTGTCAACAATGAAACCTCATCATTCTTTCATTCCAAAGGAATTATAGTACATAAAACTTGTCAATACACACCTCAACAAAATGGTGTGGTGGAGAGAAAACACATATATTTATTGGAAACTGCAAGATCCCTATTGTAGCAGTCCAAGTTGCTTATCGAATATTGGGGAGAATGCATCCTCGTAGCCCAGAACTGAGCCTCATATTTTTGTAGGGTATCCTTTTGGCACAAAAGATTACAAGGTGCTAAACTTGGCCACTAAAAAATACAAATTTTCAAGGATGTACAATCCCATGAACATTTTTTTGAAATTTTTTTAAAAATTTTTAATTTTACAATTCCATGAACATGTTTTTCCTTTTGTAGTGTCTTGGGATTACACTCTTGACATTACCTGTAGTTAAGAAAATCATAGGATGCGGATGGGTATATAAAATCAAGCACAAAGTAGATGGGGACTGTTGAGAAGTTCAAGGCGAGACATGTGGTAAAAAGGATACACACAGCAAGCTGGAATAGACTATACTAAAACATTCTTTTCAGTTGTCAAGATGGCATCTGTTAGGACTCTCGTTAGTGTAGCAATTAAAAAAGACTGGGACCTATTCCAATTAGATATGAACAACAAATTCTTACATGGAGACCTCCATGAAGAGGTGTATATGGAGTTACCACATGGACTGCAGATTGAGGTTCCTTGCCTAGTTTTGAGGGTTAAACAAGTCTTAGTATGGACTGAAACAAGCATGCATACAGTTGTATGACACTCACTAAATGATTATTCATTGTTTTATAAAAAGGATGGCTCTTTAATCGTGTTTGTGACTGTCTATATTGATGATGTAATTCTAGATGTAGAATCACCTTATTGGGCAAAAAGTCAATTTAAGAGAAATGAAATTGGATTTAGGTAGAGAAAAGGCTCGAACTAGCTACTTACCTTCATCAATCTTATTTAGTCACATTCATTAAAATGTTTAATACGGAATACTTACCTTTCTCCTTAAACCGAACATCAATAGGCAAGATAAGAAAAGAGCACTAATACCGTGAGCTTATATGTGACAACTATTTAATTTGTGAATTACTTTCACTAGCTAGATTTAGAGCATGTTTGGAAAGCCACCTAGGAATTAGATTTGGGTATAATTGGGTGTAATTACATCGTTAGCATATTTATTTGGCCAAGTAATTGCTTGGTCAGGATGGAATTGGGTGTAATTGGAGGGATGTAATTGCACTCTCCAATTCTCAGGGGGGGAGGTGAGAATTGGTGGTAATTACACTGTGTAATTACAAGGTTATTTTTTATTTTCGTTCCTTTTTATTTTATTTTAATTTATTTTCTTTATAACTTTTTATTTCTATTATTTTAATTTTAATTTTTTATTTTTACTTTTTAATTTCTTTTAAAATTATAAAATATATTTTTCTTTTTCCTTTATTTCTTGTTATTTCATGTAATTGCTTATATTTTATTTTTATTTATTTTATTATTCTATTTTTTGAAACTTCACCTCCTAATATTATAAATAACGAGTCATTTACAAACTTATCATATAACGAGTGATTTAATTAAAGTGAAATTTCATTGTTGAATGTGGTTATAAACTTATTATGTTTCATAATCTAAAATTATAGTGGAACTTACTATTATTATGTTGGAATTTGACATATGCTAAATAATTTTTTTTTAAATTTTAAATTGTGTTACATTCATGGTTCTAATTTACTTGTTTTAGTAGTATTGGCTCACTCTCATGTTGTTCATTTTTTAGTTAAAATTGATAGATCAGTTTTGTCAAACATTTGATAATGTTATGACATTATATTTATAAATATTAATTTATTTTATCAAATATGAATTCCATAATGCTTACAAAATAACGTATATTTTTAATTTTTGTACGTAGCTAAACTAAATATTATTAATTTAAAATATATAGATAAATTTTTACAATATTAGTTTATATATGATTACTTATTAATGTATATTCATGAAAAATATACATCTTAAATAGCAAATATAATATTATTTATACTTATAAAAATTTGTAGGAATATATTTAGTATATTAACTTTTAAGTTTTGATAATTACTTAATTTAAAATTTAATCTAATTATGTAATTACACTTGTACAACCAAACAGTAAATTTATAATTACACTGTAATTACACTATAACAAACAAACATGCCGTGGTAATTACACAACTGAGTAATTACTAGGTTGTGTAATTACTACCCTAATAATTACACCAATTCCAATTACACGATGACTTTCCAAACAGATAAAGTCGAAATAATTGTTCTTACCATCGAAAAAACAAGAATTCATGCTCCAATTTCAATGCCTCAGCATGCTACATAAAATGAAGCTTTGGCACAATTTATCATATTGGTAGTTTTGTTCATTGGATCATCACAAAATCTTCCAATTCCATTCCATCTTGAACTTCCTCCAAATGTCCATGAAAATGGACTCAACTTTTCTGCAAACCAGAAGAACCAGTTTATACATAGTGCTTTAACATGTTGTACCATGTGCTTTTTTATGTGTACATGTGCATATTTTACATGCAATTTAAACGTTACATACCTGAAGATCTTTGGTCGGAAAAAGCACAATTGGGAACTTCCAAAAGCAATGAAAGTTGACCACCTGCATCTGCCGCATTCAAAAAGTACCCATCAAGCTCTTTTATGATCTCTACCAAATCTTTACCCTTCGTAGACACTACTATCGCCAGCTCACTCGTAGTTGTGGTCTCTTTAGAAAACTCACTCACCACTGACGGCGGAGCCGCGACGCTCGCCGCCCCGACACACATATAAACAATTTTATTGAAATGGGTAGGATGATGTGTCGGGTTATTGGGTTAGTGGGTTGGTTTGTGTAATTAAAAAAAGAGAGTAATTTCCACATGGCATATATTTATTGGATGAAAATTCCAATGTGGCCGCCGTCTGAATTTAAGGGTATATTTAGCCCAATAATGTAACGGTAAGGGGGTGCTTAGGCCAAAGTTTTAACGAAGGTTATAATTGTCCATTTACCATCGAAAAAACAAGAATTCAAAGATTTTATTTGGCAAAGTCAAGTATTAGTATTAGAAAATGCATGCGCAAACAAAGCATCGCCGCCGCTAAAATTGTCAGTGTCTATAGGAACGTTATGTTGTATAATTCGCGAAAGACAATTAACCTCAATAATTTAGTTAGATTTTTTAATCCATTATGGTAAGGTGAAATATAGAATTAATCCATGATTTTTTTTTTTTTAAAATTATCTTATGGAGGCTCATGGAATTGCGCAAGATGGGATTATACTGGGTTGTTGTTGTTGTTGTTGTTGTTTCCTAGCTTAATTATTTGAAATGTAGCAATCCATTCATTGACATTGGACTAAATTCAAACTCATATTATATTCAACTCTCAATTTAGTCAAAATTTTCCAAATCACTTTGAGCAAGTAAAAGATCGACAAATGAAACTTGAACTGCTTTTGCCGAAAGAAAGAAGAGAAAGAAATTGAAAACGAGAGAAGCGTAGGGATATTATAAGTACATGCATGACAGATCAGTGATTAGAATTTGATAAGTTTAACATGTAAGTTTTATATGATGAAACAAATTACACGTATAAAAGTTTGTCAAGTCTTAATACTAATTGAAACTTGTGATTCTTTTATTTGATCATAACTAACTTTCCACCTATATTAATTTTGAAAATTTTATGTATTAAAGGTTGAACCATCAGTCTCTGATCTAAGAATACTTAAATTTATAATCCTCTTCTAAAGTTCATTAGACATTTTACCAATCATGACAAGGCGACCATGAGCTTTTTCTTGTCACAAATATTATTGATGTTAAATATTACTAGTTTATTAATTAATCCTTGTGTTTGTTTTTTATTGACATATGGCAAGCACCAATTTTAGTTGCTGTTGTGAAGACTATATATTAATTTTGTATACTTTATGTGCTTGTTTTTAATATTATTACTGCGTTACATCGTGCAGTATGCATGCGCGTAGATATTAGTTTAATTTTCAGTATAGATTGGAGTAAAGTCATTCCTAAGATCTAAGAAAGTATTTGGAAGGCTATGTTTGTCGGCATGCTCTCTATGGTAGCAAACTAGAAACCCTAGACATTCTTTCATGTCAGAACATTTTTTTGACTAGGGATAGCTGCTCATTCTTTTTATTCTTCCATTCCAAAAGCTTCACTTGTATATATAATTACTACTTTCTTGAAAGTGACGAACCACCCATTCATATTCTTTCTGAACATTTATTTTGGATTTCTTTTACATATTTGATATACTAAAGTTGTTTCATAAGAGCATTCTATCATCTATTACAACAATAATAACACAGTATAATCCTATTTAATGAAGTCTGGAAGGATAGTGTATATTATCTGGAAACAGCCTCTCTACCTCAGGGTAGGGGTAAGGTCTGCGTACACACTACCCTCCCCAGACCCCACTAAGTGGGATTATACTGAGTTGTTATTATTGTTATTGTTGTTGTTGGAAGGATAGTGTATACGCAGACCTTACCCCTACCCTAGGATAGAGAGACTGTTTCCAAATAGACCCTCAACATCTTTCCCTCCAAGAACTTCTCACCTTACTTTTGGGGAGACTCGAACTCACAATCTCTTGGTGGAAATGAAGGTTGCTTACCATCAGAGCAAATAAATTAAGAAAAAATTACATCCCTTGTCACTTGGCCCAACAACCCATCAGAAAATAACTCATGTTTGAAGCCCTTACCCAGTGTAGCACACGTTATACATAACATGAAAATTACTTTTCACTAGTTAGCCCCTTTTTTCTTCATTTCCCTCTTTTTTCTTCGTTCGAGTTACATCCCTTGTTAACCTTTTTTCTTCGTTCCAGTTAGCCAACCTTCTTCTTCTCCTTCCCAAGGCAGCCATTGCACCATCAAATTTATCTAATATTGTTATTCTCCTTCAATTCTTTTCCGGATTTCAATGGTTAATTAAGGATTTGAAAAATAAACCATTACAGGTGGTTTGAAAATTCAATTTCAGAAATTGAGTTTTTCGATTTGTTATTTGTTTGAAAATGCGTGTTGTCTAAATTGATTGGAATCGAGATGCGTTCAAAACTTAAATTTCAAGTGATTTGGAGCAGATTTAGGGTATATTTGAGTTAAATTTTAGAAATTGAGTTTTTAGATATGTTAGTTGTTTGGAATGAGTGTTGTCTCAATTGATTGGAATCATCAAGATGAGTTCAAAACTGAAATTTCAAGTGATTTGGAGTAGCTTTAGGCTATATTTGAGTTAAATTTCAGAGGATGTCCAAGGAGGAAGAAGAAGAAGAAGAACACGTGAAGCTTCATTGATATAATTTATTTGTATAATAATGTATATATTGTACAAATAATATATAATAGTTTATAAATACAACTTATACACTATTATATCCAAGGCTGATACATTATTTACAGGTATTTGGTGAATTTCTCTTCTTCTTCTTCTTCTTCTTCTTCTTCTTCTTCTTCTTCTTCTTCTTCTTCTTCTTCTTCTTCTTCTTCTCATTCTTCTTGTACACCTATATCTATAGAGTGTCAAGAATATTTTCGCTTTGTGATTATACATCTTTATACACTTTTATACAACTATATACATATTGCACCTCTTTGTATAAAAATGTATAACATTGTATAAAAGAGTATTAGCATTGCTGGCAAAATTTTTGTACGATTTTCACTTGCAATTCTTATATAAAACTAGTCCAAATCTCCAACAAATAACTTCAAATTTTGTATACAACCTACTTAGACTATTTCTAATAAGTTCAAATAATACCCACACCAAATTTCTCACAAAATCATAATCGGAATTTAACAAGATTAGCATTAAAGGAGATGAGATTTTAGGTTTCTCGCATCTGTTTTTGCGTTTTTGCAGTAGTGATACGTATGTATAAACCTGAAGATATACAAAATTTGCAAAAAAAAAAAAAAAAAAAAAACAGAGAAGTATTAGTTATAGAAGAAGGCACAAATTAGTGTTGACTGAATGAGGAACTAATTTTTGCTTTTCAATTTTGTTTGTATATGATTCTTTTTCATGAATTAAATTTAATATTTATGGGTAAAAAATGAGGAGAGAGTTACAATAAGGGTATGTAGGAATAAATGATATTGTTATAATTAGATTGAATAAAGAAAAGATCTTATTGGTATTTGGCTATACATTTACAAACTTGTAACTGGACTAAAATAATGAAAGACTAACTTATGAAGTACATTATTATGTAATTTTGTCATAAATTAAATTAAATACATGTAATAAAAGGGTCTCTTATAATTCATTTGATCAATACGTTCATTTTCAAGACTCCCTAAATACTTCATTTACTTTTTTCATTATAGATTTTTTGAGTTTGTCTTAGCATTTGATATCACAACTCAAATCAAGGTCGTAACATGACACCTAATAAGCCACTACCCGCTAGGTAAATTATTAGCAATAGACCAACGAACACAGCACAAAATGTGTACCCAAAAATTCCATAATCATAAATAATAGATGCATCTCAACAGGGAAAGTTAAAAGAAGTGATACAACTCTGAAACAACCCCCGAAGAAGAGTAGAAATAGCTCCACGAACCAACGGTGCATGTCTCACCTCTAAAGAGTATTAAATCCTCATTTATTTGTACTTAATGGAGATCAAAATCCTAATCATTCAGATCACGAACATTAAATGCGTTTGTTTTTAAAATTTAAATCTTATTTATTCAGATCTTAATCATTAAGTATGTTTCTTTTTTACGTTACAATCACTTAGTGTGTTTGAATTGGTATGTATGATTAAGATTTATAACAGAGACTTAATTTCATTAAGATGCTATCACATATTCATTAATAACTACCGCCACAACCTATCATTATCAATTACCACCATACCGCCACCACCACCATAATCAACTGCTACCACCACCTCCACCACCACGCCACCATCATCCTCAATTATAGCCGCCACCATTATCGGCCATCACCACCCACTATGTCCACCACTCTGACCACCATCATTCTCACCCACAATCAACTCTCATCCATCTCGACTACCATTACTGGCCACCCCATCACCATCAACAACCACAGTCGGCACTGTCCATCATTATAACCTACCACCACTCACCCACCACTTTTCTCATTCACAACTACTACTACTACCCGCCATTATTAACTATCCAACCACCACCATCATCCTCGCTACTACCAATTCTACTAGCTACTAGCATGAACCACCCCCATCAACCAAAACTACCACCAACCAGCCTCTAATCGGTATTCATCCGTTTGATTTGGATTACTTGGAAACCAACTCAGTTTTCTATAGCACATGCTATATCTGGTCGCGTACAATTCATGATATACATTAAATTTCCCAATACTCTTGCATAGTCTGGTTGTGAGTCACTTTAACCTTTATTCTTTTGAAGTGCATAACTCACATCAATTGAAGTTTGGCAATCGTGAAATCTAAATACTTGAATTTGTCAAGTACTTTTTTAATGTAGTGAGACCGTAATAATGCTAGACCTTGTGGAGTCTTGTGAATTCTGATTCCTAAGATCACATCAGCAACTCGTAAGTCTTTCATGTCGAATTTGCTAGCCAACATGCGCTTAGTAGCATTTATAAATGCCATATTTTTGCTCATTATCAGAATATCATCAACATATAAACAAACAATAACTTCATGACCTGGAGTATTTTTAATATAAACACATTTATTACACTTGTTGATTTCAAATCCAGTTGCCAATATTATTTGGTCAAATTTGGCATGCCATTATTTGGATGCTTGTTAAAGTCCATAAAATGACTTAACAAGTTTGCTCACTTTCTTTTCTTTACCCAGAAACACAAAACCCTCAGGTTGTTCCATGTAAATCTCTTGCTCCAATTCTCCATTTAAGAAAGCTCTTTTGACATCCATTTGATGGATTTCAAGACCATACATGGTCGCCCGTGACACTAACACCCTAATAAATATTATCCTTGTTACTGGCGAGTAAGTGTCAAAGTAATCAAGGCTTTCCTTTTTATCTATAACCTTTGACAACAAGTCTAACCTTATATTTTTCGATATTTCCATCAACTTTCATTATCCTCTTAAAGATCCCTTTCAAACCTAAAGGCTTATTTCCTGGAGGAAGATCGGCCAATTTTCATGTATGGTTTTCCAAAATTGATCGAATCTCACTATTAACTGCCTCTTTCCAAAATGCAGAATCAGAAGATGACATAGCTGCTTTGAAAGTTTGAGGCTCATTTTCAAGCAAGAATGTCATAAAATCTAGTCTAAAAGAAGTATATGTATTTTGACATTTGCTTGGATATTCTTCACTTGAATTATTTTCCTTTGGTTCTTCCCGTGGTCATTTAGGTCTTTCATTTAACGACTCACATTCAATTTTATACGGATAGATGCTTCCAAAGAATTCAACATTATCTGATTCAATTAGTGGATTAACATGAGTTTCGAGATTATCAGATTTATAAACCAAAAAGTGACATGCTTTATTATTTGTAGCATATACAATAAAAACACAATCCGTAGCTTTTGGTATTATTTTTACCCTCTTGGGTAAATGTACTTGTACCTTTGCTAAACACCCCCACACTTTAAAATATTTCAAGTTGAATTTTCTTCCTTTCCATTTTTCATATGGAATAAATTGTGGTTTGCTGTGGGATATTCTATTGAGTACTCGTTAGTTGAAAGGATAACTTCCTTCTACAAACTCTGCAATAATTCGGAACTTATTAATAAAGAATTTATCATTTCTTTTACTGCTCGATTTTTATTTTTTTGCAATTCCATTAGATTGAGGTGTGTAGGTACAGTAGTTTGATGGATAATTCTATATTTCGAACATATTTCTGCAAACAAAGATTCATACTCTCCACCCCGGTCACTTCTAATAATTTTGATCGTTTTATTCAATTAATTCTCCACTTCATTCTGGTATTGCTTAGATACTTCAATTGCTTCATCCTTACTATTAAGCAAATAAACATTACAATATTGAGTACAATCGTTAATAAAAGTTATAAAATACTTTTTCCTACCTCGAGATGGTGTTGACTTCATATCACAAATATCAGGATGAATTAAGTTTAAAGGATTTGAATTCCTTTCAACAGTCTTATAAGGATGTTTTACAAATTTAGATTCAATACATATTTGACATTTTGATGTAATCAAATTTGGGCAATACTTCCAAATTAATTAACTTCCACAAGATTTTATAATTGATATGTCCCAAACAAATGACTCCAACAAAAAAGAAAAAGCAGAAATTTTATTAATACTGTCAATAACCATTACATTGTGTTTGAAATGGCTCTCTTGAGGTAGTCCTTTCAAACATACATTTCATTCTTGCTTACAACAACCTTGTTAGATACAAATACACATTTGAATCCATTCTTAAAAATTAATGAAGTTGAAACTATATTATTTCTAATAGTAGGAACATGAAGAACATTGTTGAGCGCTAACACCGTGCCAGAAGTCATCTTCAGAAATATCTTCTCATAACCCTCAATCCTGGCTGTAGCCGTATTTACAATGGAAAGCTCTTCTTTTGGACCAGCAATAGAGTAAGTCACAAATCCTTCTTTGACAGCACAAACATGTTGAGTGGCTCATCCGTCAATCTACCGCTCCTTCAGATTTCCAACTAGGTTGTATTCCGAAAGCATTGCACACAGATCATCAATGTCAAAATTTTTCTCCACTATGTTGACCTGTACCTTTTTCTTATTCTTTTTGGGAGTTTACAATCAGGGGCTTTGTGACCAGTTTTTTTACAATTATAGTAGTTGCCCTTGAATTTCTTTTTATTCCGCTACTTAGTCTGTTCAGAAGACCTCTTCTTCTTACTCTTTGGAGCAGTCTCCTCAACAATACTAGCTCCCGTAATCTTTCCATGAGACTTGTTCTTCGCTGTTTTATTGTTTTTCTGAATATTGAGATGAATCATAAGATCTTCCAACATCATTTCTTTGTGCTTGTGCTTAAGATAGTTTTTGAAATCTCTCCATGAAGGAGGAAATTTTTCAATCATTGGAGCCACTTAAAATGCTTCATTCATGACCATACCTTCGGCAATAAGGCCGTGAAAAACATGTTGAAGCTCTTGAACATGGGTTCCAATAGTGTTGCTGTCTCTCATTTTTTAATCTAGAAACTTGGTAACCACAAATTTTTTCAAGCATGTATCTTCAGTCTTGTACTTCTTCTCAAGTGCGTCCCATAATTCTTGCTAAGTTTTCATAGCATTGTAGTTATTAAACAAGTCATGTATGTTTCCACTCCTCAACTATCATAAACTTCTCGTTGTCCAACATGTTAGCGGCAGGCACTGGAGGGTCTTCACTGGGGAGCTTCTGCATACCAAGAATGCTAATCTAGAAAAACACCCTATGCTGCTATCCTTTGAAGTTGGATCTAGAAAATTTCTTTGGTTTCTCGGTCGGTGGCACAACAGTTCGGCTTGATGAGGCTATCGTTGTTTCAGCAACAATCCAAGAAGGATTGCCATTGTCAATTGCCATTTTTCACTATCAACAATAGAGGAGTTCAATTAATGGTAAAAAATAGTATAGTAAACAGTACTGTAATTAATGATAAATAATATGTTTAATAAATAAAAATCAAAGTTTTTACATACTTGTTTCACAAAAAACGATGAAGTTTTATATTCTTCAAATCGTTTCTAAATTTTAATACTCTAATGTCTTATATCTTCAAATTATATATAAAAAATTCAGAAGGAGTAGGAAACCACACATGTTTAAATCTCTAAAAACAGAATATAGATTACAATATAAAAATAATTTTCTTAAGTTTGTTATTCAATCTGTATTACTATAATAATTAATGAAACATTAATATTTTTATGAAATAGAAAACTAGAAATTAGTAGCAACAAAATGTCGAAATAATCAAGCAGAATCTGGGAAAAAAATCAAGCCGACTGAATGCACATTGTGCCCTTAAGGAAATTATTCCCCTCAAGTACGTGAGGTGCTGGGATATTATCCTCCCAAGAATGATTTAACTCACCAGACTATTGGTACCAAAATCTCCGATGAAATAGCGAACCACTCGAAGGTTGTAAATCACTCTATAATTTTAATTATGCTGAAGAAGGAGAAGAAGCTCATAAAAATTTGTAAGGAAAGATTGTGGGATCAACGCATATTTATAGTCATTTTCTAGCACTGTTTCAGAAAATATTTTCAATCTTTCAGAAACAGCAATGGCTGTTGGAACAAGTGAGAATGTTTCCCATTTGAAATATTTTGGAAAAAAGGATTTAAAATAATCCCGTGGAAAAATGGATCGGGTCTTGTCGCGGGTCCTGGGTAATCCCGTGGAAAACTCTCAAAAACAATTATATTTGGTCCTATATCTTTAATTTGCATTCCTTAGAATCGTATTGGATATAGAAACAAGAACCTATTGGTGGAAGTGCAACCTATATACTTCACTTGCTTATTCCAAATATATACTCCTAGCTCCCATCTTAGCTCCCTGCAAATTTAACCCCAACACCTTGTTGGATTTTATTATTGCAACAACCGTGCTTATCTTTTATGAGGCATGCATTAGGATGTTCACCACTGCGGGAAGCTAAGAATAGTGTTACCTATATATTTGGGTTTGTGTGCGGGTTATCTTTTTTCATTCAATGTTACTAATTTGTGTGAATCAATTGTAGGTACAATGATAGATGCGAAGAATACTGAACTCGTAAATCATGACTTTGGGGGAATTCAGGCACTGAGGATGACCAAGTTGAAAAGGTTCTTCTTGAACCTCAAGCAAATAGAAGAGGCCGGGCACCTCAAGACAATGACCCGGTTCCACCCTCACCTCCTCCATGAGCGGCTCCACACAGGGTATTGCCCAATCATGGGTAAGCAAGTGCTATAGTCCCACCCCATATTAAGGCGGAAAACTTTCAAATCACCAATGTGATGGTCACTTTGCTAGAGCAACGAGGTTTCTTCACTGGGGATCTGAGTCAAAATATATATAAATACTTGAAGGGGTTTGTGGACACTTGTTGGGGGAGTAAACAAACAAATGTCTCCGCGGATGCTTTTAGGCTAAGGCTTTTTCCCTTCTCTCTATGAGGATAAAGCCTTAGATTGGTTGGAGGATGAGTAACACCTACCGACCACACTTTAGATTTTGAAGGATCGTCAGTTATATGCCAAATTTTCAAAGTGTGAGTCCTGTTTAGACTCAGTTACCTATTTGGGCCATGTTGTATCTTATGAGGGCATTAAGGTGGATCATAAGAAGATTGAGGCTGTTTAGAACTGTCCTAGGCCTACATCAACTATTGTTTTAGAGATTCTGGGGTTTGGCAGATTATTATCGCCGGTTCGGGGAGTGGTTTTCATCTATCTCATACATGTTCACTAAGTTGACAAAAAATGGTGCTCTTTTGTGATGGTCCGACGAGTGTGAGGTAAGCTTTTAAAAGCTTAAGGCTACTTTGACTACATCCCTACCGGTTATATTGCCTACAGGTTCGGGATCTTACATCGTATATTATGATACATCATGTATTTGGCTTAGCACGATATTGATGAAGGATGAAAGGGGTGATTGCCTACGTGTCTCAAAACTTTAAGGTTAATCAGAAGAATTACCCTTTTCATGACTTATTGTTGTCAACCATTGTTCACGCACTGAAGATTTGGAGGCACTATCTATACGGAGTTCTATGTAAGGGCTATACCAACCATCTGACTCTCTAGCACCTGTTCAAGTGGATGGACCTTAATTTGCGGCAGCAGAGATGGATAGAGTTGCTGAAATACTATGATATCAACACATTACATCATCCAAGGATGTCCAATATAGTAGCCGATGCATTGAGTAGGAAGGCTTAGAGTATGGGCAGTTTGGAATATTTACCGGTAGTGGAGAGGCCACCACCATAGAGGTTTAGGCTTTAGCCAATAAGTTTGTGAGATTGAATATTTCAGATCCTAGTTGGGTCCTTGCTTGTGTTGTGGAACAATCATCATTGTTGGAGCAAATCAAGGCTCGTGTTTTAATGATCCTCAGTTGTTAGCGTTTAAAGGCACAGTGCACTGGGGTAGTGCCAAGGTGGATGTGATTGGGATGACAATGTTATGCAACTTTTGGGTCGAATTTGTGTTCTGATTGTTAATGGGTTAGGGGAATTGATCCTTAAGGAGGCTCACAGTCAACGCTATTCAATTCACCCCCGGTGTTATGAAGATGTACCGTGACTTAAAACAACACTATTGGTGGTAGAGGATGAAGAAAGATAATGTCAGTTATATCTCTCAGTATTTGAACTGTCAATATGTGAAATATGAGCATCATAAACCGGATGGGTTAACTCATATAATGGAGATACTAGAGTAGAAGTGGGAGCACATCACTATGTATTTTGTGGTAGGCTTACCACAGACCTTGAAGAAATATGATGCAATTTGGGTTATTGTGGACCGATTGACTAAGTCCGCACACTTTATTATGGTTATGACTTCCTGTTCTTTAGAGCAGTTGGCTCAGATTTACATCCAGGAGATTATTCTCCTGCACAACATGCATATTTCTATTATTTTTGACCAAAGCACGTAGTTAATATTGCAGTTTTGGAAAGTCGTGCAACATGAGTTGGGCACGCGGGTCGAGCTGAGTGCCGTATTTTATCCTCAGACGGACGAACAGTCTGATCACACTATTAAGATATTAGAGGACATGTTGGGGGTAATGGATTTTGGGGGTCACTAGGATAAGTTTTTACCTCTAGCAGACAACAACAAAAGCTATCAGTCGAGCATCCGATGACTCCGTACGAGGCCTTATATGGGATGGGATGTCGTCCGCAAACTATTTGGTTCGAGCAAAGTGGGGCTAGATTATTGGGCACTAATACAGTCTGTGATACTTTGTAGAAGGTTAAGGTGATTCAGGAGTGACTTCGTACTGCTCAGTCTAAGCAAATGAGTTAAGCCGATTAGAAGGTTCGAGATATGGCCTACATGGAGTGTGAGAAAGTTCTTTTGTAAGTGTCTCCTATGAAAAGCGTGATGCAATATAGGAAGAAAGGGAAGTTGAGTCCGAGGTTCATTGGCCACTTTGAGATCATGGAGAGAATTAGGGAGGTTGTTTATAGGCTTGCTTTGCCTCCTAGCCTAGTAGGAGTACATCCGGTATTTTCCATTTCCATGTTTCAGAAGTACCATGATGATAGATCACATGTTTTGGATTTAGCACGGTGTAGCTTGATGAAAATTTGTCCAACTAGGAAGAGCTGTGGCTATTCTAGAACAACAAGTTTTTTAGTTGAGATCTAAGAGTTTTCCTTCTGTGAAAGTGCGTTGTAGAGGTCAGCCGATTAAGAAGGCTACGTCAGATTCCAAGTCTGTTATATAGAGTAGATACCCCTACATTTTTATCAATCCAGGTACTTTTCTATATACGTTTGAGGACGAATATTTTTTTAGAGGTGGAGAATGTGATGACCTAATAGGTCATTTTGGGTACTAGCCATAATTTTTGTATTTTGAGACCACTCATAGCTTCATTTGATATTTATTGGTTTGCGTGTGAGATTTGTGTCATTTTCCAGAAAGCTTTTATGCAAACATTTTTAAAAAAAGTAATTTTTGACTTAAAATGAGGCTAGAGCTGACCACGGTCAATATTTTTGGTAAACGACCTTGGATCGTTGTTTTGATAATTTTGGTAGGTTCATATGTTGCTTTTCGGACTTGTACGCATGTTCGGTTGGGGTTCCGAGTGACTCGAGAACATTTCGGCATAGTATGTGAAAGATTGTGAAAAACGAGTTTTAAGTTGAAATCTTGAGTTTTGATGATTGATTCTTGTTAATTGATTATTTTGATGAATTAAGGTAGTGAGAAAGTTAGTAGGATGTTATTACACTTGTTTGCACGTTCGATTTTGGAGCCCGAAGAGTTCGGGTGAGTTTCAAATGCTTTATGGACTGATTTTGAATTGTTGGTGCTCAGTAGTTGTTGGTGTTTAGTTGCAAGTCTTGTATTTACGAGAACCTGATCGCAATAGCGAGCCTCGCATTTGAGATATCAGGCTCGCATATATGAAAATGGGTTGGGGCTGGTACTTCACATTTGCGAAGAAGTGTTATCTTTTGCAAAGTGGGCTGGGATCGGATTTGCGATCTCATTATCATATTTATATCACGGGTTTTAGTTAGATCAGCTTCGCATTTGCAAAACATGTACTGCATTTGCGATGGCTGGGGACTTCGCAAATGCGAGGGTTGTGTCGCATTTGTCACTTTTGAGTTCCTGATGCACTAGTCGAATTTGCGATTAGTATTTCGAAGAAATTGGAACTTAGCTCATTTTAAACTATTTTTCAACCCTAGACTCCATGGAGGAGATTTCCTGAGAGCTTTTTCTTCCCAAAGTCATTGGTAAGAATTATTAACTAGTTTTTAATCAATTTCAATTACTTTTTTTTTGTAGCTCATGGCTGTGTATGTAGTTATGGGGAATTTATTATGTATCGATGCTATTATGCACGTTGATGGCTTTAGACTTGAGTTAATCAAGAAATTTGCAGATCAAATCTTCGAATTTCAATGTAGAAATTATGGATTTAGGGTACAGTTTAGGAATTTTGTTTTATTAAGTTTTAAACCTCAGGTAGGGGTAAGGCCTCTGTACGTATTACCCTCCCCAGACCCCACTTTGTGGGAACATACTGGGTAGTTGTTGTTGTTGTTAAGTTTTAAACCTCAAATTGAGATTGGATTTTGAAACAAATCACATATCCGGGCTCGGGGATGAATGTGTGATTAGGATTTCGTTCAAGTCTCGCATTTTAACCAAGCGGGTCCGGTGTTGACTTTTGTTGACTATTTCAACAATGATACAAATTGAATCTTTTTCATTCGTGGATAGTTTGTAAAGCTTATTTGGATGTTTGATTGATATGGCTAAATTCGGTTGGTTTGGAGGCTTATTTCATGGGGAAGGTCGTGGTTATTTGTTGAACTGATTTCGGGAAGAGGCAAATGTCGTGATTAACTTTGACTTGAGGGAAATAAGACTTGTATGGTCTATTTGCTATGTGAAATATGTGTGAGGATGACGCATATGCAAGGTGAAAAGTATTTATATATTTTTATGTGTTAAAGCTTGCGGAAGAAATTTATCTTATTTGTACCATGTTTTTACTTTTACTATGCCTTTCATGCCTTTGTTAGATTGCCCATTCTTTAATTATTCGCTTTTGTTTTAATTTCTTATGTTGAATGTTTGTGATAGCGGGAGTTGAGTTTGCTTATTCTAGCACTTTTGTTGAGATTAAAATTGCTTCTCACCTTTTTGATATTTTGGCTTGTTGTTGTTTCTTGGTGAGGAAGAGTGAAGAACAAGAAAATTATTGTCGTGTCATATTTTGCATATTGTCATCATTGATCGAGCAAATGTGAGACTTAAAGCACAAAGGTGATGCCGTGCATATGAATTTCTAATATAATTACAGGAGGTTGAGAATAAAAGCACGAAAGGTAATGTCGTGCACTTATATTTATTTGATACAGTGAGGATGAGAGTAAAAGTACAAAGACTATGTCGTGCGAGTTTATTATTTAATCATTTTACAAGATATTTGGTTATGTGAAATTTAACGTGGTGATTTTTTTGCCTGTCTTGGAAGGAGGTTAATTCATAATTCTTTATTTCTATTGTCAAGTGTTCCCTATACCCGCCTCTACTCCGTTATTTTACTTGACTCTTTATTTATTACTCTTTTATGCATAAAATTAACTGTATATGTTTACTGTAGGTGATTTGCACTACCTCGTCAAAGTTAGGATCGATATTTACAAAGTATATTGGGTCGGTTGTACTTATACTATACTTCTGCACTTCTTGTGCAGATTCTGATGTTAGTCCTAGCGGCGTTTAGCGGAGGCTTGCTCGGATCGTATCTGTTCAAGAGACTTGAGGTAGAGCTGCACGATATTCGTACTCCCTGAAGTCCTCTTCCTTATTTTGTTTACTATTTACTTTTTTTTCAGAAAATTGTGTAGTATTCTAGTCACTCGTGTATTTATGACTCTCCATTTTTTGGATTGGTATAAATTGCATTATTTATAGAGTTGCTTTATGTATTTTAGAGCATTTCAGCAATTGATTATTAATATTCTTCTTTTAAATTGTTAGAAATTGGTTAATTCTTTAGCTAATATTTGTTTGCCCATCAAGTGAATGTTAGGCGCCATCACGTTTTCATAGTTGGTATATCGGGTCGTGATACATATACAATATGACGAGTGTATATATGTTGGCCATCGGATAAGCATGGGAGTAAAATTAGCATTATTTGTACCTTGTTACTTTGTGTATTATGTCTTCTATACTTTAGATATATGGTATTAATTCTTTAATTTCTTGTATTCATATTATTTCTTATATTCAGATTCTTGAGATTTTGGGCATTGGGATCAATGAATAGTTGATTGGTTGTTGGCGCTAAATTGTTGGTAAATTCTCATATGACAAGTCATTTTCAAATACTATTATTGATGTTGAATATACTTCCCACCTTTCTTGATGTTTTGTTGTATGTGACATTTGGTGAGGAAGAGTGAAATGCATAAAGGGTGCTGCTATGCTTGGGAGGAAGAAAGATTGTGCGCAAAGGTTATTTCTGTGTTTTATTCATATATTGATATTATTGGACAAAGGTTGTTTTCCTTCTTTAGTGGAAGTGAAGATATGCACAAAGGGTATCTTCGTGCTTGTTATTATATTATGATGTGAGCATGAGAGTAAACACATGAAAGTGATGTCGCGCTGTTTATTGATTTCATTATTCCTGACTTCGGTATTCGAATTTGTGGAATTGGCTTTGCGGTTTCATTATTTACTTTTGAAAGGTTGTTCAAAGTTGTTGTAAAACTATGAGTTGTACTTCAATTAATTTGCTTCACTTTACTTTATTTTCCTATTTTATGCTCCCCTTACTTGTCTACTTGTTATCCCTCTCACTTGTCATTATCCCGTTATTATACTCGATACTTTACATGTTATTTCATTAATTCTTGACATATAACTTAAGTTTATTGTAGGTGTCTTGTCTTAGCCTCGTTACTACCTCTTCAAGGTTAGGCATGAGACTTACGGAGTATATTGGATTGATTGTACTCATACTACATTTCTGCACTTCTTATGTAGATTCGGACATTGGAACCAGTGGAGTCTCGAGAAGTGCTTAGCATATACCAGTCAGGTGATTCGAAGTAGAGCTGTATTTCGTTCGCAGGCATTAGAGTCATCTTCCTATTCTATTGTAGTGTTTCTACTCTTTAGACATTATTTGTATTTCTTCTAAAACACTTACTTAGTAAACTCTAGTAGCTCATGTACTTGTGACATTTCAGTCTTTAGATGGTTGACATTAGTGTTGGTTTTACACTTATCATGTATACTCCTCAGTTGTTTTTACATAATATTATTATCTCGTTGTCAGTCGTAAATTGTAGTTTATTTATTTATTTTTTGTTATATGTTGGCTTGCCTAGTAAGCAGATGTTAGACCCCGTCACAAGTCTGATTGATTGCGATCGTGACAAAAATCTTCAAGTTTAATACGTTAAAAGTGACAATCTTTTGCCCAATCTAGTTATACTACTATTACTACTGCTAACAACATCAAAATAGTTCTCCCTCCATTTCATATTAAATGAGGTACTTTCCTTTTTTGTCTATTCCAAAATAAATGATACATTCCTAGCTTTGGAAATAATTCAACATTAAACTCTTCATTTTATCTCTTTTGCCCTTAATGAGAAGCTTTTATAGCCACACAAATGACATGACTCCATAAATTTACCCCTTAACCTTTTAAGACCACAACTTTCAAAAGTCTTTTTCTTTTTTCTTAAACTCCGTGCCGAGTCAAACTACCTCAAAAAAATATGAAACGGGGGGAGTAATTTCTTGAATGAACCAATAACTCGAGTACTTAAATTTGCAATAAAGTAATTAAACCGCATTGGTTATGCTCTCACTACACTAAAGTATTTTTAAATTGCAATAAAATATTTTTTTTGGTAAAAAAGATAAGCATATATAGATAGATAAATAGTTACATAAGATTTTTGGGGATGCATGTACTACATCAGATTATTAGTTACTACATCACACATACTACTTGAACTAGAGCTGCTAGAAATATTACTTCTATAGCTACTACTAACTAACATAGTCGTTGATTTACATCGCCTTCTACACAACGTTCCTGCCTGATCTTACTGGTAAGAAGGTTAGACAAAATTTGGAGGTCTTGAAAATAGTACATGATTTGCCTCCACATGTGTTGCCCCATGGTTAGCCAAACAAATTGCCACACAATTTTGCTCCTTGTAGATTCTCTCTATCTTTGGGTCATGCAACCGCCGTAGCAAGTACCTATAATCAGTAATAATATTAGTATATTTGGGTGTGAGGGTGCTCAGCAAATCCAGAATTGTAGTTGCATCTGTCTCAATGATTAAAGGAGAAAATTTAAGTAGCATAGCTTATTTAAGGCCCATAATTAATGATAATAATTCAGTGTGTAGGCTTAAACCATTTTGTGTGCGACCTGAAAATCCTAAAATCCAGTTACTAAGAGAGTTCCTAAAACAACCTCCAATGCCACAAGCAATTGGGTACTAGATGTGGATCTAGCTATGTTTAACTTAAGAAACTGCCCTTCTGGTGGATGCCATTTAATATAAAGAGGCATCGTCTTTGGTATACTTTGTTTAAGGTTCGTGAGATAGTAGAATTCAACCGCTTGCTTATACACCACTTGGCATTTGATCTAACGTTTGAGTGTTCAAAAAGATTATTGTTCCTTATAACCCAAAGATGCCATAAGGCAAATGGCAAGAGAAAAGATAAGGGAATACATTTACAATAACCTAATTGAGTATCTTTGAAGAACTTATGCCACCAAGGCATAGAACATGCATTAACATGACCAAACACCTGATTTATATCGAATTTAAGGGCCAGCCAAAGCAATATTGCATTACTACATTCAAAGAAAATATGTTGTATGGTTCAGTAGCTAACCCACAATTAGAACATAAATCAGTATTTAAGATTATAATTTTATGTAAATAAGCAGCTGTGGGTAGCCTGCCATGACATATTAACCAAATGAAGAAGGAGATCTTAAGGGGTATTTATAATTTCCAAATCCATTTGTAATTAATAAGCCCTGGTTCGTTGTAAAGATAATTAGCTTTATAGAGTTCGTGGTATATAGATTGACTGAAAATAATCCAGTAAGAGTAATTGTCCAAATAAGATGGTCATAATTAATAGCTACGATTGCCCAAATAAAACAAGGAAATTTTACCACCTATAGAATATGTTAGTACCATATTTATAACATATAAATACCATTTTAAAATTTTACACTATATAAATTCCTTTTTTAGTTTATAGCAAAAATTATTTAATGCCATCCTATAATTAAGCCTTAATGCTACAAAATATTTTTCTCGCTCATTATTTTATTTTTCTCTCACCAATTATCATCTTTTCTCTTTCTTCTTCAATACAGTTTTCCATCTTCTCCCACAAACACTCTTTTCATACACCTTCTAACCCTTCTCCGCCAGTAACAGAATAAATGTTCGCCATTTTCACACCAAATCCTCACGCCATTTTCAGATGTATGGTTCTTTGATTTCATATGTATTCACCTACAGTGAATTAAATTGAAGTGTATTAGTAACATATACTCAACTCTATTCATAACTTGTATTCAACTTCATTAAACGATCGAATGAGCTGTATTCATCAAATATCAGTTTAATTCAACTTTGTCAATTAGATGAACTAATTTTATTCAAATGTATTATAGTTTATTTTTCTAATTTTTGTATGCATTTGTAAGTCAACTTTTTTTTTGAATAGGTTTACATAAGTATTTTCAATCACGTTAACCTGTTTTAATTACAGTTGTATTCAGATGTATTTAATTAAATATATTTAGGTGTATAGAATTTGTGTCAATCGATAGAAGGAAAAGCAAATATTGTATCTTTAAGTTAGTTAACTAAAATTAGGAAAATCAATTTTGTTTTGATTTCCTTCCGTTTTTATCTTCTTCAACGTCCCATAAATTGTGCAGAAATGTTATTTTTTTTTTACGCTAAATACAGATTAATACATCTTAATACATATCCAGTTTTACTGGAATTCCTGTTTGTGCGGCGTCATTTCATGTTGTATTATTGAATACAATACATTTAATACATTATATACATCGTCAATTACTGTAAAACATATCTATACCACGCAATATAAAAGGATTTCTATTTATTACTAATTAGGTATTAAAGAATGTGATTTGTGAAAAATTCTCATAAAACAATTCTAACTGCAGGATTACACACTACAAAAGTGTGATACATACATACATATATATATATATATATATATATATATATATATATATATCCTGGACACTTCGGACTCAGATTTTCCATTTTCGCTACAAATACAACAATTATATATCAAAATCATAGAAGAAACATACCAATCGGTAAAAAACGCTCAACCCATAATTATATTTCAATTGCTTCTGGAGTTAGAATATGAAGATTTTCTCTTTAATCTTTAGTTTAATCTTGATCGAGATAGCTACTTTGACTGGATCAAAGATGAGATTTTATGAAAACAACAAAAGAAATAGTACTATTATTATTTTAGGGAATTCAATTCGTATGTATGTAAATTGCCTCTACTATTAATTAATTATTATCTTTATAGTAAATAGCAAAAGGTAATCCACTTGGAGAACGTAAAAGCAATATCAATGCCAAAGCCACGAGGATACAGATTCATTCATGAAAGCTGTTACCACTCGCTAAAGAGCAGAAGAATGCTTTTTCTCTGGAAAAAAAAGAAGAAGAGAATCTATAAACTAAAGTAAAGTTCAGAAGTACTCTAAAGTCACTTTGCAATTTATCAGATAAGATAAAAGCTTCTATTTCAATCTCATCCCAATCAAGTGCATCAGAAAGTAAATATGCACTTTTAACATTTTGATACCTGAAGTTTCACATGTGCCTTTCTTTCTCCCAATTATTAAAGTCCTTAACCCATAAATCCCTTTTACTTTTTCTTATGGATAAGTGCTCATTTTTGTTTTCCAATTTTGACATACTTTTGTTAGGATTCTGTAGATACGATAAATTCAATTGAATTACTTTCGTCAAAAAACTTATATTGTCTAATAGAGGTGAAAAATAAACTTTTGGGCACACAAGATATAGTCTACTGTAGCATCAATGATTGAACAACAAAAGATGTAGTCTTCACCAATTCTAACATTTGTTTGAACTTTTGACCCACCCTCTAAATACCATCATTATTTTCAAATATTGAAAATTAAGCCGAGCTTAAGTAGAAGTGTGCATTCGAATCAGTTTATCGATAAATCGAATCGATTATTTGTTATCGGTTCATTGATAAATGAAATCGAAAAAATCGAAACCTTATTGAAACGATAACGATAAGCAGTTGTACAAATCGATAATCGATAAGTAATTATCGATAAGGGTCAAAATCGAATCGATAAATCGAATGCACACCCCTAATTATTTCATCTACCACATTTAAGGAATGATCATATTTAAAGCTAAAAGGGAATGAAGTTCAAATAAATGGAAAATAGAATTAGCAGTGATGATGTATTTTTATTTTTTTAATACCGTTGGAGTGTTGGTGGCATATATTTGATCCCTTACTTTAGTTTCATTGCATATGTCTATTGACACAATTTTTATGTTATAAACAGTGTTCGTCTTATTTTAGCTTCTTTTTGTCCATATTAGTTAGGCGTGTTTATAGTGATATACTTTCCGGGCAACCCCACAAATTTTCTTATTGTTGTAATTGATAACCGAATCGATAAGCCCCAAAAATTAATAAATCGAAATCGAAAAAATTGAAACCTTATTGAAACGATAACGATAAGCATACGTAGAAATCGATAATCGATAAGTAATTATCGATAAGAATCAAAATCGAATCGATAAATCGAATGCACACCCCTAAGCTTAAGCCTTAACGTTAGGTGAAGAATAAATTCTTCAATGCGACCACTCTGCCAAACAATGTGTTTTCATTGAATAAGGCTGAAGAATGAAAGAAAGGAGTTATATTTTATTAATGAAGAATGAACTCTGTTGTTTGAAGTTTAATTTGAAGAAGTTGATTTTATCATATTGGGTTGTTTATTTAATTCTACTTTTAATTATTTTGTTGAGTAGCTAACAGGAAAATACTATCCACGAATTTAGAGTTAAACTCGAAAGTGAGAACTCTAGATTGTATATAGAATTAAATAGAGCAAGTTTTTGAACCTGGGTATCGGGAAACAGATTCACAATTTGGATAGACATATACCTAATTCCCGTACTTGGTTGAAATACATGAATTATAAATGCATTCTTATTAATCATAATTTCATAGACATATAGGCATTAAGTTAACGTGATTAGGCGAGTAAGGACTCAATAGATTCTTATGAGTAATATCAATCATGTAAATAAACAATGCAGATAAATCAATTAGTCATTGTAAGCTAAGAATGCAATATGATTGTTATATAGCCCGTGACCCTGGAATATTCTCTCCAACTCGCTGTTATTTGAAATTGTTATTCGTTTTGTTGATTTTTCTAGTTACTTCATTATTTGATATTTTTAGGTAGTAAATCCTTAAATTGTTTAGTTTGTGATAAATCTCTTGAATCGATAAGTTAATTGAGTTTGAATCAACCAATAGTTAATCATAAGTCTTCGTGGGAACGATACTCTATTCACTACTTTATTACTTGACAATCACGTGCACTTGCATGAGTGTCTTGAATACGGAGGAGTAGAAGCGCAAACAATCTCCTTCCTTCTGATCTTGAAATTGAACGAACACTTCACAGATTGAGGAGGGATGTAGACGCTAGAACCATAATTGAAAGGGAGTTGGACATCGTAGTTCAACCACAACCAATAGAGATGGCAGGTAACGAAGAGCGTATAGTAATTGATGCAGCAAGGCCCAGTCTTGCTAATATGACTCATGCTATTGTGAAGCTTGATATCACATGGCACTTTGAACTAAAACAATATATGGTGCAGCTAATCCAGTCCACATAACAATATGTGGGTCTATCTCATGAAGACCCGTAGATGCATATGCAGAATTTCTTGAAAATTACGGACACTTACAGTTATCTGAGGTTTCAAAGGACTATGTCAGGATGACACTCTTCCCCTTTTCACTGCTCGGGGAAGCTAAAGAATGGGTGCAAAAGGAGCCCGCGAACTCAATCCTCACTTGGGATGATCTAGCAAGAAAATTCTTAATCAAGTTTTTCCCCACTAAGAAGACTAAGTCATTGATGAGTCAAATTCTTGGGTTCAAACAATGCGATGGCGAGACACTTCGTCAAGCATAGGAAAGATACAACAAGCTACTTAGAGATTGCCCACATCATTGTTCGACTGACGAGGTATTGGGTCATACTTTTGTTGATGGGCTAGATGATGCATCAAAGATGAATCTTGATTCAGCTTGTGGGGGTCGTTGCATGGCTAGACCGTATAGTCAAATCCAACTCTTGATAAATAACTTCTCTGCGAATAATCATAATTGGCAAGGTGATGATGATTCACGCAGGGTAATTAAGAAGAAATCGGATGGAATACTTGAGCTCGATGACTTGTCAACCATGAGAGACGATATAAACAACATGGAAAATCAGATGAATGGATGACAATGCAGCAACAACAAACGATGCTGCATGTACAACAAATGTCTACTTGTTGTGAACTATGTGGTGACAATCATATGAGTGACATGTGCCCCACGAATCATAAATCCATATATTATGTGGGGAAACAGAGCAAAGGTCCAATGAATCAGCATGCTCAATATGAGAACTCTTACAATCCAAATTGGAAGAATCATCCCAACTTCTCATGGGTGGAAACTAGCCGAATCAGAACAATTATAGACCCCAAGGGAATTTCAATCCACCTCAAAATCCACCCCAACAATTGGAAGAGAGTACAGATGATTTGCTAAAAAAGTTGTTTCTTGACAATCAACAACTCAGGATCAATTTCAGAAATCTTGAGAGCAAAATGGGGCAGGTAGAAATAAAACAAAATGCTGACCTGCAGGCGCTCTCCCTAGTGATACAGACAATATCCCTCAAGTGAATGCAGTTACACTCTGAAATAGGAGGGAACTAGAGGAAGTGCCAAAGAAAATAAAAGAAAAGACCATACCTGAGGGGGAGTTGATTCGTAAGGCGGCACATGAATCAAAGAATAAGGATGCAAATCTAGAGCCAGTGGAATTTACAAGGCCACCACCATCCCCCCCCCCCGAGATAGTAGAGAAAGAATAATGATCGCATGTTCAACAAATTTCTCTCTATGTTGAGCCAGGTTCAATTAAATATTCCACTTGTTGATGTACTTCATGAAATCTTAAAGTGCTAAGTACATAAAAGATATAGTGGCTTATAAAAAAAGTCGACTAAATTTGAAACTGTTGAACTTACTGAGAAGTGCACTTCACAGGTCCAAAACAAGCTCCCTCAAAAGCCTAAGGATCCTGGCAACTTCACCATTTCGGTGCGAATTGGTAATATAGATGTGGGGCGTGCTCTTAGTGATTTGGGGGCGAGCATAAATCTGATGCCCTTATCCTTGTTCAAGAAATTGGGTCTGGGATCTCCAAGACCAACTACTATGATGTTGCAGCTGGCTGGCAGATATAGAACACCATGAGGGAGTGATTGAAGATGTATTGCTGTAGATTGGGAAGTTCATATTCCTGACAAACTTCATTATATTAGATTATGAGGCTGATGAACTGGTTCCAAACATATTGGAGTGACCTCTCTTGGCTACGGATGATGCAAATATTAAAGTGAGAGAGGGAAAAATGATTTTGAGAGTGGATGATGAGGAAGCAGTATTTAACATCTACAAAGCGATCCAACTTCCCTGCCACTTTGAGGAGTTGTCAATGATATCTGTTCTTTAGGCGGATGAGCAAATTTTTGACGCGGGTGTATATCTAGACAATTCTCTGGAGAAAGCACATATGATGTTCGATAGCCTAGTGATTGATGACGAGATTGAGGAGATTATGCATATCCTAGATACATCGTGTGCTTACATGCAAGGGATACACCCATTTGAGCCCCTGAATAGGCCAGATGGGCCTCCTCCAAAGCCATCAATTGAGGAGGTTCCAAAATTAGAGCTTAAAACCCTACCTCCCCACCTTCAATATGCTTATTTTGGTAACTCTGACACTTTACCTATTATTGTTTTTTCAGACTTGTATAAATTGTAGGAAGATAAGCCGTTGAGAGTGCTACGAGGGCACAAATGAGCAGTTGAGTGGACAATGACTGACATTAAAGGAATTAGTCCAGTTTTTTGAATGCATAAAATCCTCATGGAGGACAGACACAAGCCCAGTGTAGAGCAGCAACACCGACTAAATCCAATCATAAAAGAGGTGGTAAGAAAATGAGTGATTAAGTGGCTCGATGCAGGTATTGTATTTCAAATCTCGGATAGCAAATGGGTGAGCCATGTCCAATGTGTACCTAAGAAAGGGGGGGATGACTATAGTGGTTAATGAAAATAATGACTTAATTCCACAAGAACTGTCACTTGGTGGAGGATCTACATAGATTATAGAAAATTAAACAATGCCACCCGAAATGACCACTTCCTTCTCCCCTTTATTGATCAAATGCTCGATAAATTAGCTGGCCAGGAATACAATTGCTTTTTAGATAGTTATTTGGGGTATAATCAAATTGCTATAGCCCTAGAGGATAAATAGAAAACCACATTTACGTGTCCAAATGGCACGTCGTTCAAGAGAATGCCCTTTGGTCTCTGTAATGCACATGTGACTTTTCAAAGGTGTATGATGGCTATTTTTAATAACATGGTTGAAAGATTTGTAGAAGTGTTCATGGATAATTTTTCCATGTTTGGGCGCTCTTTTGATAACTGTTTAATGAATCTTGATAAAGTACTTGCTAGATGCGAAGAGATGAACCTGATGTTAAACTGGGAAAAGTGCCATTTCATGGTACGCGAAGGAATAGTCTTGGGGCATAATGTGTCCAAATATAGTTTGCAGGTGGACAAGGCAAAGGTGGAGGCGATTCAAAAATTACCCCTATCGACGTATGTCAAAGGCATTCACAATCTCTTGGCCCATGCAGGTTTTTATCGTCGTTTTATTAAAGATTTTTCGAAAAATTTCCTCTCCCTTGTGCAGGTTGCTTGAGAAAGATGTCTCCTTCAAATTTGATGATGCCTGTCTGAAAGCATTTGAGGAGATGAACGAAAGGTTAGTGACTGCACCAATTATAAATGCTCCAGATTGGGAGCAGCCATTTGAGTTGATGTGCGATGCGAGTGACACAACTATTGGAGATGTCTTGGGGCAAAGGAGAAATAAAATCTTTCAGTCTATCTACTATACATGCAAGAATCTGAATCCATCCCAGATGAATTACACAATTACTGAAAAAGAGTTGCGTGCGGTGGTGTGGGCGTTTGACAAGTTTAGATCATATCTAGTGGGGACCAAAGTCATCGTCCACACATATCATTAAACTATAAGATATTTGTTTGAAAATAAAGATGCCAAGCCGAGGCTAATTTGTTGGGTCCTCCTCTTGTAAGAGTTTGACTTAGAGATCCGGGATCGCAAAGGGATAGAGAATCAAGTGGCTGATCACTTGTCCAGATTAGAAAATCGGAGCCATATATCTGAGGGAGGGTCAATCAAAGAAACATTTCCTGATGAGTGGGTATTGGAAATAACCTCAAGTGAAGCCCCGTGGTATGCAAATTTTGTGAATTTTATTGCAAGTGGGGTGACACCACCAAAATTGACACTAGATAATATAGTAAGGTTCCTACATGATGTGAGGCTCTACATGTGTGATGATCCATTCTTATATAGACTATGTGCATATCAATTGGTGTGAAGATGTGTCCCTGAGGAAGAGATGAATGCCATATTGCATGACTGTCACGCTTCGCCATACGGAGATCATCATGGTGGGGATAGGACCGCCTAGAAAGTTCTACAATTAGGTTTCTATTGGCCAAAATCGTTTAAGGATGCACATGCCTTTGTTAAAATATGTGACATATGCCAAAGAATCGGAACAATCACAATGAGGCATGAGATGCCTTTGCAGAATATACTAGCAATAGAGCTTTTTGATGTTTGAGGGATTGACTTCATGGGACCATTCCCATACTCTAATGGTCACAGGTACATATTGGTGGTGGTCAACTATGTTTCTAAGTGGGACGAGACCATTTCTCTTCCCCCTAATGATGCAAAGGTTGTGGTAAGCTTTGTCAAAAAGCACATATTCACACGGTTTGGAACTCCAAGAGTGTTGATAGAGGACGGAGGAATGCACTTTTGCAACAAATTGCTGAATAATATCCTTGCAAAATATGGAGTCAAGCACAAAGTTTCCACGGCCTATCACCCCCAAATAAGTGGTCAAGTGGAAGTATCAAACAGAGAGGTAAAGTAGATTCTGGAGAAAACTGTAAGTGGAAATATAAAGGACTAGGCGGGGAAGCTAGACGACGCATTATGGGCATTTTGAACTGCATACAAGACTCTCATAGGTACTTCTTCGTATATTGGTTTATGGGAAGACATTTCACTTTCCCATCGAGTTTGAACACAAGGTCTATTGGGCAATTAAAAAGTGGAATATGGATATGGACTTAGCTGGTGAGAAGAGGTTTCTACAACTCAATGAGCTTGATGAGTTTCGATTGCACGCATATGAGAATGCCAAAATATATAAAGATAAGATTAAGAGGTGTCATGAAAAAAATATCCAACATCGAGAGTTTGAGCCATGGCAAGGGTTCTTTTGATATATTCGAGGTTGAAGCTTTTTCCTGGAAAGCTTAAGTCTCGTTGGTCAGGACCTTTCGTTGTGTTAAGTGTGAGGCCTCATGTAACTTTAGAATTGCGGGATATGAGCTCAAGTGATACCTTCTTGGTAAATGGCCAGATGATAAAACATTATTGTGGTAGTGACATTGTACGTCACAAGACCTTGGTCGACTTGGCAGATGCTTAAGAGTGTTTTAAGTCATTGCGCGGCGTTAAATCAGGTGCTGGATGGGAGGCAACCCATTGAATTATTGTAACCACCGTGCCACGACATTAACTAAGGAGCTGGTTGGGAGGCAACCCAACGATAGTTGTAGTTGCTATTTGTGAATATTTTTTATAACGTGCTAACACATGTAGGTGACAAAGGGCGGGTGATAGGGCCATCAATAGTGGTAAGAACAGGTGAAAAACATAGAAAAACATTCGCCTAGTAGCTTACCCACGCTACATGGCATGCTAATTGGGTGACATTCTGCCTTGGATCAGAGATTATAGCACGACTACGCTACTAGTGCGATCGTGCTTGTGGCCGCGCTAAAAATACCTAATCCTGATAGGACTAGTGAGACCGAGCTAGTCCCTTCCCAAAAATTGATGGTTGGGTTGTGTAATTTATTTTAGGTTAATTTTTTTTCTTTTGTTACTTTAGTTTAAAATAGCTCCCTCCCATATAATAACCCCCACCCTCTCAAATGCCACTCCCACTCCCTATTATACTCTCCCCCATCGTATGCCCCAAATTGCCCTCCCCCCCTCTTCTACAAAACAAAAAATCAGAAAAACACAACCCTTCTCCCTCTCTTCAAAAAAACTCCACCCGTTGCTATTTTCCCTAAGGCTCACCCACATTCTTCCATACCTCCCTTCTCTACTCCCCATCTTCTAATACTACAGGTATGAACCCTAGTTTTATTTTTTGTTTTATATTTCAGAAGTTTATTGTGTTAGAATGCCTTTTCGTAGTATTTTTTCTTTGTTTTTGCGTAGAGAAATTGGTAACGTATGTTGTGGTGTTGGTTGTTGGTAAGTATGGGGTGTTGTTCCCCTTGATTTTTGATTTTGGTGAGATTGTGTGGTGGATTGATGTTACAAATAGCTTAAAAGGTGTTGTGAATGCCTACTGCCCACAAGGTGTTTCTGGAAAGGCCTCCATCAACTTAACTATGTAGTTGAGACCACCTATGCGTGTGAAGTCTGAGTAACCGCTGTGCATCACACTTTTATGTTGGGCTGTGCTGACATGTTCCTATTTTTTTGGTATCATGGAACCATCTCGAAAATGCCACGCCATAGGTCCATCTTCTAGCAGCCAAGCTAGCTCATCCAGGACATAAGGGGCAGCCCCTGCACTCTCATTTGACTGCACCAAATTTGTTGACCCCAAAGCTCAAGACTGCTTTGCGGAGAAGGCACAAAAAAGGCCGATCTCGCATGTATATTGAGTTGGGGTGGTGGGGATTTCATACCTTTATTAATCTGCTAGGGGAGGGCAATGCAATGATCGTAAGAGAGTTCTATGCTAATCTGTCAGATCATGACAATGGTGTAGTCATGGTGCATCGGAAGGAGGTAAATGCCTCTATTGAGGCAATATGGCTAGCATACCAGTTGCCCCCTCCTGTGCCTGATTATGATGACTTTTATGAGTACGACCGTAACCCTTAAGATGTCAAGTGGGAGTGATTCTTTGGTACAATTTGTGTACCCGAGTGGATGCAAGATGGTGAGAAGTTTCACTCTTCAGCCCTAACCATTGAAGCGAAGTGCTGGTTGTATTTGATCAACAATCGTTTGATTCAACAATCGTTTGATTCTGTCCTCTAACACTACAGAGGTAAATGGGTCCCGAGCTTTGATTTGCTTTTTTATCAATGGCCTTAACTTCGATGTCACCAAAGTAATGTAGGACGAAATGTTCGTTCGCTGCCCAATAAGAAGGTATGGGTTCTTTTTCCCCTCTTTAGTGACTCAGCTTTGAAGGCAAGCTCGGGTGCCCGAGCGTCTCCGTGTAGATGGGCTAGTACCAAAGGCCACAAGTTCCGGGTCGACAAGGTCACCACAGGCAAGGAGCCAACAACATTAGGTGGAGAGGATAGGATTGGCTATGATGACTCGGAGGAAAAGGAGGCCGAGTAGGTGGATGTGGGGGACGAAACACAGGCCTATCTTCCTTGTACAGAAGCTGCAGTTTCGTTCGGGGCAGCATCATCTTCAGGAACTGCCAGAATGTCTCATTTTACCGCTTTGGAGCAGGAGGTGGCCGGGCTACGCTCCTCCATGACTGAGTTGGGCACTCGTGTGAACGCGGTGGCTGACCGGAAGGTGAAGTCACAGAAGAAGAAATTTTTTGGTCTGGCTGAGAGCTCTGGGTCATGCTTTCCATGTGAACCCAAACACTATCTCCAACCAGGAGTGAGCCGTTAGGGAAGTTCCTTTATCTCACTGTTCCTTTACTTTTTAAGCCATGAGGACATGTCTTTATAGTGTGGGGTGGGGAATACTTTATTGTATATTCGTAATTGTAAAAAAAGACTGTTTGATTTTGTTTTGTCTGGGTTTTCTTTGATTGTGTTGGTGTTGAGTAAGAGTTCATTACTTCAAAGTAGGTCAATGGCTTGTCCCGATGACGGATCTCTTCCGGTGGGGTTCTTGAGGGACTAAGTCGAGAAAAAAAAGGGAAATATGAAGATTCTTCCTGATAACGGATCCTTTAGACAATTTTCTTGAGGGAAGTTAGTCTAGAAAAATACCAAAAAATATTTTTATTTTAATTTATATTTAGACATCATAGAAACTCCCCCTTGGTTTTTCTTTAGGCCAAAGATCTTTTCCAAGGGTTCAACTTGAACCAGGTATAGGTAGTTTTTTTATTCACTTTATTTCTTTTTTCTTTAGGTAGGGATTTATGGGCTACGAGCTAAAATCAAAAGAGAACCCATAGCGCTGATACACCTGAACACAATAGACACTAGAGTGTAACACTTAGTCTTAGTGGTTGACTCTTACTAAAGTGTCTTAAAGTGTATGTTTGTCACTGACTTGAATGTCTCGATAAGCTACTCTGGAATGATTCATGTGCCATATGTGAGGTAAGGTTTTTGTGTAGTCCATGTATTGTACTTATGTCTAACTTGCTCGGTATTTGAGTTGACGCGAAATTTTAGGTGATGCTCGATTTGTAAAATAATTTAAGGTTTTGTTTGATATTTTTGAGCTTAATTTCTTACCAAAAATATAATTATCCCTAGTCAACTTTTTTGAGTCTATAGACTTTAATTTGGCACACACATTACAAGCCTATACCCTCTTTATTCCTTATTGATAGTATTTTGATCCCTTTTCCTCTTAAAACACTTTAATTGTGAGATGAGCACTAAAAGGAGTAAGAAGGACCTAAGTATGGGGTGGCTTTTGAGTGGAACCAATAAAAGGAAGAAAGGTGCACTTGCTCTGTAAAATAATGCAACACTAGCAGAAATTGAAAAAAAAAAACAATTTAAAAATAAATAAAATAGAGATGAATATATTGTTGTCTTGTTCCTTCTTGTGGGTTAAATTAATGTAGTGCTTAAAGAAGAATGGATCATTTTTGCGGTGATATTGTTTGTGAAAGTGAAGTAGATTGAAGAATTTGTGCTTAACGTTGATTATGTGGCGTGTTAAAGTGGTTAGGAAGGTTAGTCACTATTCCTAAATATATCCTACCCGTCCTTTAGCCTACATTACAGTCATAAAAAATTTCTAATTGATTTTAGATCGAGCAATCCTACATTAGTAGAGATTCACATTAAGGGCAAGAGTGATTTTCTTTGATATATGTGAGCATGAGATTCGTATACGTGGATTGATTTTACTTTCTTTGCTTTGATTGTGAGGGCATGTGATTCGTGAAGGAAATGCAAATCTTGACTTCTGTGTAGAGTAGCTTGAGGAAGTATGAATATTGCATGGCACGTGTGAGTCGACTTTTGAGGCTAGAATTGTTCACTACTAGGCGTAAATTATGTAATTTGGTGTAATACGTTAGGGGATAGTGTTGAATGAATGAACCTCTATAGATTATGGTGGATTGCTCGAGGACTACCGATGATTTAAGTGTAGGGTGTTGATAATATGTTAGATTTATGTAATTTGGCGATTGTTTATGCTCCCGATTGATTATGTTTCAATGTCATAATATAATTAAATGGTGATATTGAAAAATAATCAATTGGGATGAACTGGTCCTTAAATACGGGTGGAAGGCCTTAAATCATGGTAACTTAGACTCATCTCATCTTTGGTTTTTATTTGAGGAAATTGATTAATCTTTTCTCTCTTTGCCAAATTCTGGTTTACCCTAGGGTTTGGTTGTGATCCCCGATGAGAACGTTTTGGTTGATCCTGCTGAACAGCGAACATGTGTTTCCAGGCCTGCTTTGGGTACAAGTGTTTCTTCACGGAGTCCTCGACCAGAGAACAAGCAGCAAAAAATAAGGTGTTTATCTACGTTGAAGATAACGATCCTTATCAACTCAACAGAATGCTCACCATATTGAGTTAGTTACACCAACTGAAGACGATGTGTCGGTGCTTTGGGGGGGATTTTGAGATGGTATAAAATACTAACTCCTACTGCCCGCTCCTAGTCGCTGCGACCGGTACCATGAGGCTGAGTACTAGGCCCCTGTCGTCTTTGATTGATGAGCAACCATCACTGCAATTGCCATAGCTACTTCTCACTCTTCAATGCCATCAACTTCATCACCTTTTTCACCAACTCTTCCACCATCAACTACAACATCATCCCCACCGGCCACATCTATCTGAGAAGAGGATTTTCCTCTTCCCCAATCCCCGGTACATGGGAATTTGGGGCACAATTATGGTGGTGGAACATGCTAACTATTTGAATCTTTTAGCTTTAGAAAAATATTAGGAGAAAATAGAAGCTCTCCCGGGAGAGTGGTTGTTGAACAATGCTATGCATAAAACCACAGGTTGATTCGGGAAAAGGAGGAACTTAACTCTGATTAGGATCACCTTTTGGTCGAGTGAGACCAAACTGTTTCTCGCCTCTTAGAATTTGAAGCCAAAACTGCTAGGACAATTGTATTGGAGGCTCATTTGCAGCAAATAAATCAAGAAGTGGAGACCCTTATCCAAAAGATCACCTCGCCGAGGGTTCAATTTGAAGAGTCTAGGGCCAAATGGGATAAAGTCCATATTGTCGCTCTCGCTGCATACGATCGCAAGGCTGCCTCCACTGAAAGATTAACTACTTATGGGGGCAGCCTTGAACTTCAAAATTGAAGAGCTTGATTTTATTGGGGTGAAATAGGCCTAATTGTAGGAAAAATATAAGAGGAGTATAACAGACTTCTCAGCTCTACTATCTGTGATGTTGATGTTAGCCTCTCATCTGTGAGGTCATGAATCTTTTCCGGTGACAGCTGAAACCTGGTAGGACCCTTCCCATGTTGGACCAAGCTTTTCCGCGTTGAGTTCTGGGTATTGAGTTACTTTCCTTAGAACCAAGTACCTTCACGGGAAGAAAGCATCATGGACTATGCCGAGGGAATTTTGAATGTGTACATATGCCCCTTAATGCTAGGCCCCCTTGATGGAGTTGTGCTCGGCGTTTTTTAAAAGTACGAGATTACCTTGCCGCAGATTCACCCATCATTTTGGTGGATAGTATTGATTATGAAGTTCTTTACGGAAGAAGCATGTCTTGGATTCATTCTTAGTCATATTATTAGGCAGTATCAGCCTTTCACCATCGATCCCTACTTAAACTGTGATGCCGATCCACCATGTCTTTCATTGTTATGAAGAAGAAGGTGGAGATCGGGGATGTATTAGCCGATACATCCTGGCATGGACTGTTGATATTATTCCATTGGGGTTTCGGCCATTTCTTGAGGAATGGAATTTTACACGTAAGTTATACACTCGTGCATTCGTAATTTTGTTTATGGCGAAGGCAGGCTCCGTAAATGCACATTTTTTCCTTTTTCACAGTGATTTCATGGATGCCAGGCGAGGTTCCAGATCTGCCAGATTGGCTTTCGAAGTTGGCGACCTATTTAACTTACAATGAGCGTAAGTGGCGAGCTTTGTCTAAGGATAGGTGGGAGGCAAAATGCCATGGTACGTGCTATATGATTTGCTCCCCCTTCTCTCAGAATTGTGCTTTTTCTTTCTGCGTACTAACTCTGTCATCATAGGCATTGAGGAGTCCCTTAAGGCGAGGTCGTTCCCTTTAGGAGAGGGAGAAAGTCTGCTGGCTTAAAGACTGAGGGATGATAATAATAACAATAAAAAGGAGAGGAATTTGCAAGACGACAATGATTATAACAAGACGAGTCTGGATCAGAGGCTTAGAGAGGGTTTATCAGCCAACCATAACACACGAGATCTCTAGCTCTAGAACAACGGTCCCTCATCCGCTACCATCTTTATTTACTGTTGAAGGTGCTTCTAGGAGCGAGGGTTCTCTGCCGCTGGCTTCTTCTCTTGTCGAAGGCATTTCGAGGGATGTTAGATGCCAATGGGCGCGTATATCGGGCGACCATGTCCCAAACTGGAGTGGTTCTACTGGGGTAGATGGAGCCAGACCAGTAGATGTATGCTCAATTCTTTAGGAAGCTCAGCGGATTTACTTAGAGGTAGGTTCAGGCCGTTCGTATTGATTTTATAGTTTTATAACTTTCACTTTCTTACCATGTTTCTCTTCCACAGGTTTTTAATAAGCTCAAATCTGAGCTGCTTCGCCGTGAGGCCAGATTGCAAAAAGTCATTGACGGGGAGAAATCCCTTAGGCTTCTTTAAGATGAAAGGGAAGATGAGTTGGCACGTTATGGTATGAGGCAAGTCAAATCTTGAATTATGAAAGCTACCTGAAGGAGAAGGTATTTTTGTTGTGAGGGAGCGTGAGTTCCTTATTCTAGCTCCTAAGGCTAATGTTTTGTTTATTTTAGTTGCCGAAAAAGATGAGGGACCTGGAGCACCATCGGAATAAAGCTGGCCGAGCCAAGCGCAACTACGGTGAGTTAAAGGCTCAAGCAAATATTCAAGCTTCAGGGGGGATGAGATCTCTAGCTAAAGCCCCCGCCTTTGAGGTTCAACATTTCTTAGATCATGATAATAGCTTGGTTCAAATAGATATGATTAGAAAGCTCGAGTCTGAGCTTTTGAAGATAAAGCCTGAGGTTGTGGATGTCCCGGATGAAGCCATAACGAACCGAACTAAGCCTGACAAGAAAGTGGAAGTCTATTTGAAGGACGTTGCCGATGATCAATCTGAGCTCAGAATGACTCTTGATCGCGAGGACAAGAGCAAGGAATACACTCGGTGTAAATCTCGAAGGGAAACCATCGAGGAGATCCATGCTAAGGGCTTTGACCTTTCGAAAGAGGTGAAGTGGGTGAAGGTGAACGAGTATAGCGCTAAGTCACTTCTGTCTGACGCCGAGGATAGTGATGATGAGGTTGACGGGCCATAGTCTCGAAGGGGGATGTATATTTTCTTTTCTATTTATGTATGTAGTACTTTCAAAGTACATTGTAAATGGAGCTTGTATTATCTCACATATATGTATAAAAGGTAACCTTGCAGTTTTATTTCTCTTGCATTTCATCTTTCCTTGATTTTAGCCAGATGAACTGGTCTTTAAGTTTAAGAAATCCTTAGATTCATAGTATGGCCCTCGAGCTCATTAGGCTGGCCCGTAGGCTATTACGTGTTTTGGTTGGTACGACCTTTTAGCATAAGCCGACCTTTGAGCTCTTATGCTTTTGCTCTTAGGCATATGTAGTTAACTATTTAGGGATCGGTCTCCCAGTCGAGTTTTGACTCGAGCTCATTCGATCTTTAAGTTTTTATATCTAAAGCTCACATTAGGCTCTTACGCATTGAGTCGATACAACCTCTAGTATAGGCTGGTGACAGTGGCTCTTATGCTTTAGGTCGGTACGACCTTTTATGTGAGCTAATGTTTGTGACTCTTATGCTTTGGGTTGATACGACCTTTAATATGGGCTTGCGATAGCAGCTTATATGCTTTAGGTTTGTACGACCTTTTATGTGAGCTAGCGTTAGTAGCTCTTACGCTTTAGGTCAGTACGACCTTTAATATAGGCTTTATTTTTCCCTCGACAAGAACTTTTTGAAATTATGTTTGCCTGACACTTTGGTGATTTGATAGAGACCTCGATTGTGAGTCATTATATGGCGATGATCGAGCACCTGGGAGGTTTGTCTTGATGGATGAGTATCTCAAAGCCTTATAGTTGGCGTTGACATGGTCGAAGCTCTTTTTCCTATGTCAAGGGTAGCTTGTTTAACCGGTTCTTTTTGAAGTATAATCGAAGTAATTGAAGGCTTTTGATTCATAACCACTGTAGGGCGTCCTCGATTCGTGTTAGTTTGGCTGGTACAGCCTTGTGACTATAGTCATTTGTGTTTGGCCGGAGCCTTTCAGACCCGAGTGAAGTAGTTTCGGCATCTATGTTGAGGGTATGCCTTTTTAAGGGTCATACAAGTTTGTTATATAGCCTTAACTTTTAAAATCAGGTTTATTCCTTTAGTAAGGTCTTACAAGTTTTACATGCCTTTGAGGTCTTACAGTTTTGGATACTTGGTACAAGTATGGTTCATGCCTTGCTTGAGGTCTTACAGATATTGTCGCTGCTAACTTGGTACAAGTGGGGTTCATTCCTTGCTTGAGGTATTAGAGATATTTTTGTTGCCTTATATATGTCTTACAAGACTGAGGCTACCCGAAAGTGGTCTTATGGCCTCGGGCTTTGATAAGTCGATAGAGATGGCGATTGACGGCAGTCCCTGCGTCATCAAGGTTTTCTTGGCTCGGGAGCCATTACTTGCAAACTTGGTATTGCCTCATTGAGGGCTTGTGATTTTGGACTTTTCGACCTGGAGGTCATGTGGCCTCGAGTGTTTGACGCCAGTCCCCGACTATTTGGGACGTTGTTGAATTTGGAGCTATTTTATGATCTTGAAGTTTCCTCATTGAGGGCTCATGAGGTAGAAGCTCCGACCCGAGGTCGCATTATTTTGAGTTATTGATGCCATTCCCCGAGTGTTGAGGACGGTTTTGGCAGAGGAGCCGTTTTTACAAAAATACGAGCTTCTTTGATTACTTTGTAGAAGCATACACGTTCTTGCTCTTATAGGCTCGGTTGTTCTATGCGTATAGGGTTTGTTCCACCATTTGGCTTGGAACATTATTTTCCTATCGAGACCCTACTTAGTGCATCTTGGCTTCTCCATGTAGGTGACCTTCCGGGGGGATACCCCCAGTATTTGAGATTGATTGTAAAAGAAGCCTTGAATACTTTTTGGGTCTTCCTTTGGTACCATATAGATGTTGCCTCGTTGAAAACCTGGTAAAACCTTTTTTGGGATAATAATCCAGCGAAGGAAAAGAGTGCAACACATGATTTTGAAACCTAAGGCCTTCGAGTTGGGAAGCGCTTCGACCATTTTAATCAGGTACCTACATTCAGGTCATTATAAAATATAACTGAAAAAGAGGGATGACCATACCTTAGTGCTGACGACGCCCAGAATCTCAATGTGATTCAATTGCTTGTTACGAGGACTCGGTACTATCCTTTGTTTTGTTTAGTCAGGCTTAGCTGAAGACGTAGTTTTCTATCGCTATTTTAATGTTCAATTACCCTTTGGCTCCTTCAAGCGTGGAGGTATTGGTGTCAGCTCCACATCGTGCACCACGAACATTTCTCTTGTCGTATGTTGTTCCTTGTAGATGGTTTAATCCCATTATTTGTCGAGAATTTCATCATTTGATGGAGGGTTGATGGTACTACTCTATTAGTGTATCCATGGCTTTCCGAACAAGGTGTTATACCTCATATCTTCTTTGATGACATGGAATTTAGCATTTTGTAATTTAGTATTTTGGGTTGTACCTGTCTTTGTATGGCTTCGCCTCCTTCACTAGAAACCTGCTTGGGTATACTGAGCTCGAGGGGGCTCCTAGTTAGTCATCCTCGATCCTAATTTTTTGATTGATATCGGTTGTGAACGTCTAACCAGGTCACGGTGGGATATTCAATCGAATTTTATTTTAGCTGCTTCAAAGCCACCAAGTTTCGTTCTTTCAGACCTTAAGTTAAGGCCTGCACTGCTCAGTTGTTGGAGACTTTGGTAGTTCCATTCGTTCCATTTGAAAGCGAGATACAAACTTTCACAACATCTCATTCTCCCTCTGCTTGATCTTGAAGACGTTGGATTTCCTTTTTGCTACTTTGATGGCACCGACATATGCCTTTATGAAAGAATCTGCCAGCATGGAAAATGAGTATATAGAGTTAGGAGCTAGGTTAGGATACCACATCATGGCCCCATTCGAGAGTTTTCCCAGACTTCTTTAGCAAGACAAACTCAATCTTTTCGTCCTTTAGGTCGTTGCTCTTCACTGCGCAAGTGTAGGTAGTGACGTGCTAGTTGGGGTCTGAGGTTTCATTGTACATTGGACATTCACACATTTTGAACTTCTTTGAAATGGGTTTTGGAGCCGCTTCCTGCGGGAACAACGTTTGCACGAACTTCTTCGTGTCTACCCCTTTTAGAATCGGGGGGTGTGCCCAGAATTCGATCGACCCAAGAACTATAGCCTCTCCTTCTTGTCATTGTCTTTTGTCATCTTCTGAAATGACTCAATCCTCTTTGTGAGGTCCTCGTACATCTTTACGATAGTGAGGTCAGTTACCGACCCGTTGTTGCTTGATCACTCTAGTACCTGCTCGGCTGGGGGGACAATCCCCAGTACTACCGTGCTGGGAGTTTTCTGTTGACTTTGTAGTTGAGAAATCGCCATCGGTTGTACTTGTAACATTTCAAAAATAATGTGAAGTCTAACCTCACGTTCTTCCCTAGTTGGGGTTTTCTGAGCTTCTTGTTGGTCTCCTTGGTGCATGCTCTTGTTAGTGTGGGAGCTTATATCGATATGTTGGGCATCGCGTGAGACCGCGTCCACGGGAATTAGTTCTGGTGCATTCTCAGGATTTCGTGGTGGTACACCAACACCTGAGACATCCAAACTATTCTCTTCATGGTTCTCAAGATTGTTGTTCACTGAGTCAGACATTTTTACCTGAAGTCAAAGATGGGGAAGAAAAAGTGTGAAAGATAACTTGTGTTATGTGATAAAACCAACAAGAAAATAATCACTATTATTTTTAGCCCCACGGTGGGCATTAAACTATTTACCGTGAAAATGGTAATCATAATGAAATTTGATTATGAAGTTCTAAAAATGCGTGATCGATTTTTCAGCTAGCTGTTATATAATGGATGCTGGGTAAATGGTCAGAAACAAAAAATTAACAGCTTAGGAATAGTATGACAATCGATCCGAATAGTTGGAGATCGGGTCCTCGAGCCACCGATTATAATGCTTTCGAAGTGGAGTTGGGTAACCGGCTTGAAGCGATTAAGGGAGGACTAACACTTGTTAGAGCTACGACGATGGCTCTTTATGATCAATGATAGGCAATAAATAATGAACAATAAATAGAGCACAATAAATATAAGCAATAAATGAAGTAATGAGATCAAGAAAATATATTAAAGTGCATAGACAATGTTCTTGTGTATTTAGTATTGAGCAACATATGTCTATAAAATTGCAAGGATCCCTTTTATATATGAGGAAGAATCCCAACATAGTACAAATGCATTAATTATAAAGATATGGGCTGGTACAACCATTTAATATCTTGATTCATTTTGCACTAGTCCATTAGGCTTTGTCAGCCTTATTTATGTGCCTTGGGAACTCTCCACTTTTCCATCATAACCGCTGGTTTATATTGCGTCGAGGTTAAGTGCCAATAGCCCTTCGGGGGGGGGTCCGCCTCGAGCATAGCCTCGAGCTTTTGAGATGTGCTTACGATCTATCGTAATGACGGAAGATTGGACCCTCTGATTTTATCGTATGCAGCTCCGCAATGAATTTTATACGTGATTATGATATTTATATGGTGGAATAAGGGAGGATTTTGAAATTGATACGGTTTGAATAGGTTGCGCATCATAATGGATTTTATATATGATTTCGATATTTATGTGATAAATAAGGGAGGATTGTGTGTGTAAGATATAATTGAGTTGTGCGTCACAACACATTGTGTGTTCTGTATTCATTGTTGTTATTGTGTTAATTTCCAGTGTTGTTACATGAAATTGTGAGATCGAATGTTCCGGATTCAATGATTACAAGAAATGAGTCTTTTTTTTTTCATAAGTTAACTGCCTTACTTTTTCTGTGTTCCTTTCCTATTGTTATTATTATACCGCATACAGGTTATTGTAAGTGACCCGCCTTAGCCTCGTCACAATATCGTTGAGGTTGGGCTCCGTACTTACAGAATACATGGAGTCGGTTGTGCTCATACTACACTCTGTACTTCTTGTGCATATTTAGAGTAGGTCCTAGTGGCAGTTAGTAGATTGCTCGTATCCGGTGCTTGAATAAGACTTGAGGTACAACTGCACGACGTTCGCAATCCTGAAGTCCCCTTCTAGATTACTCTAGTTGTTTATTTCGTTACAGATAGTCATGCTTTCATTCAGACTGTTATTCGTATTACTCTAGTCCCTCGTGTACTTGTGACACCAGTTTTGAGATTATATTTGGATATCATTGTTATTTTAGTTTACATACGTAATTCAGTTTATTCAGTTCATTGGTTTTCAATGAAATTAAATTGTTAAAATGACTAATAACTATGGGTGTGTTTGGTATGAAGGAAAATGTTTTCCATGGAAAATGTTTTCCTAGAAAATGTTTTCACGGAAAATGAGTGATTTTATCACTTATTTTCTCTTGTTTGGTTGGTAAGTGGAAAACATTTTCCGGAAAATATTTTCTATGTTTGGTTAGAGAGTAAAAAATAGTTTTTTTAGAAAAATATTTTTTTGCAACTCTCCTACCCCTCCCCCTCCCCTTCCCGAAGTCTCTAAAAATTGACACAATCTAAAGGAACTAATGTGATGCTTTACTTTTTAACGCAAAAATCGCGTATTTTCGAATCGGTAAATTTATAATTTCTAAACCCGTAAACTTCCAAACTCATAATTTTGGAACTTGTAAAATATTGAGTCCTTAAATGATAAATAATAAAATTAAAAACTGAAAAATATATTTTAAATTTTTTTTGGGGCGAATCGGTAAATTTATAATTTCTAAACGCGTAAACTTCCGAACTCATAATTTTGGAACTTGTAAAATATTGAGCCTTTAAATGATAAATAATAAAATTAAAAACTGAAAAATATATTTTAAAATTTTTTCGGGGAGGGGGGGGGGGCAGGAGGGGGTAGGGGGTGGGGGTGGGTGGTGCAGAAAAATAAGAAAATAGAAATTTAAAATTATAGAAAAAAAAATTAAGGTAAAAGAAATTTTTTTTTGCGGGGTGGGGTGGAGGGGTAGTAGGGTGGATGGTAACTGAAAAACTGAAATTTTTCTAAAAAAAAACTGTTTTTTGGAAAGGGGGTGGGGTGGGTTGGTGAGGGTGAAAATGGTTGAGAAGGAACTTTGGAAAATGTTTTCCCTTCTTTTGATAAGGAAAACATTTTCCTCCAATTGTAGGAAAATGAATTGATAAGGAAAATGTTTTCCAAAACATTTAAGCCAACCAAACATGGGAAAATTGGAAAACATTTTCCAGAAAATATTTTCCTTCATACCAAACACACCCTATATCATATGTTGGTTTGCCTATCAAGTGAAATGTTAGGCATTATCACAATCCCGAGAGTCGGAATTTCGGATCGTGACGATAAGACTTCAAAGTTGAGTGGCCAGAAATGCTAGAGGACTATATTATGGATTCACGATCAAATTATTATGTGTTTTGGTTTAAGTTCTGTGTGTTGAATGATGATCAAATCACTTAGAAGGTAACTATGAGTATATTATATATAAATATATAATATAAAATTGATAATAGGGTACACACAAATGACAAATGACCTACTATTACAAGTTAAATTCTATAAATACTAGTTAAAACCCGATTAATATCTTGGATTCATTTAAATTTAAAGTAAAAGGTTACCGGGAGCCTTTTGCTTTGGTCTCAAGAGAACAAACTGAATTTGTTCAATTCAGTTCAGGTTACATTGAAAAATCAAAAGATTTGATATCTTTGTACTCACGAATTCTCTGATAGGTTTTTAGGTAAGAAGAATCTACATATAGATCTGCATGACCAATCAAGAAAAGTTCATTTATTTGTGATACATCATTCAAGTGAGAATTTTTTTCCACTTTTGCAAAAGTGAGATAAATTTTCTGAATAACAGAAAAGAAATTTCTAGAGAGCAAGAAAACTGCCACTTTCTGAAAAAGAATAGATATTTCTTGGCTATGGTTACTTTTGACAGCCTTTTCTTAAAGGGTAAAATTGCTGCAGTTGTAGAGCTACTTGTCCCCCCTTTTTGGGGTAACCCCAAAGCTTCAATGTAAATCTTATCAACAACAAGAAATTTGCTACGGGTCATCTGTAATGGGCCTAAAGATGGATTCAAGATTGAAGTTATTATGAGTATGTAAAGCCAAGATTACATTAATTATGTCGTTGGCATTTGAGTGAGTGTATGAGAGAGAGGGCTAAATTGTATTATTCAGTGTGGGTCCCACTCATACATGGCATGAAAAATAAGAACTTATATATTAAAAAAAATAAAGTGCCAAGTCACATATTCAGTGCTTTTCCCGGTTGAATTTTTTTGAAACTCCTTCTGGATCTATAGTGTTTTTTTTCATACTTCTACTCCAACTTGACTCGAAACTAGGACATAACGGTCATCGGTGGAAGTGCGCCTTTTATCTACCGTGTAAGTCCGACTTGTCCTTTGGTTGATTATATTTTGTAAGAGACATGCTAACATAAATGACTTTATAGCCCTAAAATAAAGATAAATAACTTTACTCCACAATTTAACAAACTTGAGTGATCTTTTAGGGAATTGACTCGTATTAGTTTCTGTGGCAAATTAATATTGGGTTAATTATTAAATAATTATAGATATTTAGCGAATTTCGTAGTATATAAACAAAATCTGATCATAAGTTTTCCGCCACTTACCAGGCAAACTGGATCTTTACATTAAACGGGGTTATGGTATCCTGATTTGGGCGATCAAAGTCATCCAATCTGGAGAAAACTTCTCAGTTTCATACTATGGTTTATTTTGACGTTTCTCAAACCGTCATAAGTACTGTTTAATCGTAATACAATTGAATTTATACGTGATTTATAAACAAGTGAATTAGTTTGATCCTGAAATAATAGTTGAATTAGATAAAAATATGATGTTTAGCTTTTAGATGAAGATAAAATAGCAGAAATAGTAATTCCGGGAGCAGAGCTTCTGGGCGCAATACCAATAATATTAGTAAACAAGAAGATAAAATTTCTTAAGCAGAATAGAGTGTAACGTATATTTGCCAGAAAATTGGTGTCCCTTACAATAATAATAGAACATAGTATTTATAGTTGTACCTCGGGAACAAGGTCATAGGATCAAGCCCCTCTTTTAGGTCAATTGTGAGGGTCATTGAAAAATGTGCAACGGCCGATAGTGAATGTCATATTTCTTGCAATGGGATGTGTACTTAATGCTGTAGAATATTCCTTATAAAATACTATAGGGTAGCAGACATTTATTTCATCTTTGTGAGTATCATTCTCTCCGGTAACCGACAGGATCGTTGCTTTCAGATTCAACTATCTTCTGTTTTCGACTCCATGTATCGCTTTCTCATGCGATTTAATATAAACATATTTTACCTTTTACAGATATTCGTCATGCTTTCCGTTGGAATAATTTTGTGTCATCGGGAAGTTGGTAGAAACACCTTCTTTGGTGGGAAACTCACGGACCCCTCTAAAATATTTTCTGACGGTTGATTAGATGCACGTCTCTTTGCATTTAATGCTCTAAGCACATGTCATCTCATGATTTAACATCACATTTACCGATTATCGAGGTAGTTATGGTCACGATTTTAGCTGCTTGTACCTTTACTTATATGCACCAGCCTCCTTCGCTTTTATTTTGTAATACTCTAAATTTTCTCAAACTTTCTTTACTTATTTCGTACTTCGTCTTTAACCTTTCTTTAACTTTCTTTTTTGAGAGAAAACTCTCTCCCAATAAAAAATGGTATTTTCTTTAGGTAGCCCTTGTTCTTCAAAGAACAAAGGTATAACTGATGATGCTACTCCCATACGGTGAATACTATCATCCCAAAGAGTCTAGTTACTACCAAAGATTTTGAAGAGAAGTATCATTCTGCTCATCCTCGTATATAGGCTCTTAGCATATACCTTTCTTCTATCTGTCCTTCTAATATACCTATTTTGAAGGAAATTGCCACTGTCAAGATTTGGACATTAGTACTCCCGACCTGGCGGAGTGAATAACCTTACCCAAGAAAGGTTTTACATATGCTTACATGTATCTCTTCACAATGGGAGAATTTTATTTGAGTGGAGAGATTGACTCCGTCCTCATGGAATTCTACGTCCACTATCAGGTGTACTCGGTGCAATTAAGTCATTTAGTATAGAGGACGATCGCTTGTCCTCATCGTCTGTGTCAGGACAAGGTAGAAGAGCTATCCCTAGCTTAGTGATGAACCTTTATTCACCCAAGATCTTCTGTGGGGGAATGAAAATTTTCAGAAAACGTGTCCACCATGATTTTCTATCTAGCTTGGATAATAATAACGATCCTCAGTAGATGAACATTCATTTTAGTCACCACCAGTGACATTATCCCGAACGCGGTCCCAGCTTTTCGAGAATTATGTAAATGCACTTGTAAGTCGACCATTAGTTTTTTCTTCCGTCAAAGATCATTCTACATCGTTACTGACCCTTATTCATTTACTCAGTTCAGCGACTCAGTGGGTTCTACCTAGGGTTGATGGTTTGGACCAATAGGTCCAGAAAACTTTTAACGTTATTATGCCCTAAACCAGCTCGTACAAAGGACTATACCTTAAGTACGAGTGGAAAGCCAAAAATCATAGTAAGTCAAACCCATCTTGTTTTTACCTTTTCATATATAAGGAAGTTGTTTGACCCTTCTCTTTTATTGAATTTAGGTCTACCACAGGGCTCAGTTGTCGTCTCTGAGGAAGACATTTTGGCTAATCTTACTAATACGGTGAGGGCTGTTGGAGGAAGCTTGTACACAAACATGTGTCTTCGGGTCTGCTTCTGGTGCAAGTGCTACTTCTTGGAATCCCCGCCTGGAGATCAAGCAACCATTAAGAAGACGTTCCTCCGAGGCCGGTGTAAAGAATAAGAGGCCGAAAAATGTCGCGCATGAGTTGTCTCCGAAAGTTGTGGTAACAAGCCCCCCACCTGGGCCGGACATTGACACAATCATGATTGACGATGATTTGGAAGCCAACGAGGAGGGAACTTCAATGCATAGAAGGCGATGACCTTCCTCAGCTTAACAAACTGCTCAATTTGTTGAGTTAGTTACACCAACCAAAAATGATGCCTCAGCGCTCTAGAAGGAGTTTGAGATGGTGGAAAATGCCAACTCCCAGTTTTGGATCCCGTCGGTCCGCCCGATATCATGAGGTTGAGTATTGGTCCCTTTCGTCTTCAGTTGATGAGCAACTAACAATCAACATTGCATTTGTCGCAGCTGCTCCTTACCCTTCAATGCCATCAGCTTCATCTTCCTCTTCACCAACTCTTCCATCAAAAACTACTACATCATCCCACCGTCCACATCTGTCCGAGAATAGGATGTTCCTCTCCCCTAGTCCCTAGTTCATGGAAACTTGGGGAAAAATTAAGATGCCCCCTCAGAAGATTCGAAATGGCAGAGGAACATGAATCTCTCGATCTCTACATGATACAATCAGTTGTCCCAGCCGGTGGAAATTGCTAACTATCAGAAGTCTTTGGCTTTAGAAAAAGATAAGAAAAGGATAAAAGCTATATTGGGAAAGTTCTTGTTGAACAATGCTACTGCACAACGACACAATGGTATATTCCCTGTTTCCATCATTATTTCTTCTATCTTTTATATAGTAATATTCCGAGTTTGCATTTTTTGTATTGCATGCAAATTTTCTTACTTCCAAGGGCCTCCAAAAGTTGATTCGAGATAACAAGGAACTTACTTATGAGCGGGATCAACTTTTGGCCGAGCGGGACCAAACTACTGCTCGCTTTCTAGAACTGGAAGCTAAAGCTGCTGGGGCTATTATAGTGGAGGCTCAGTTGCAGCAAAGCGAGCAAGAAGTAGAGAACCTTATCCAAGAGATCGCCTCGTTAAGGGTTCAATTTGAAGAGGCTAGGGACAAATGGGCCGAAGTCCATAGTGGCATTTTTATTGCATCCGATCACGAGGCTACCTCTACTAAATGATCAACTATTTGGAGGAGGCGTTGAACTCCAAAACGGAAAAGCTTACTGCTGTCAGGGTGAAGTATTGCCTATTGGAGGAGAAGTATAAGAAGACCATTGAGCATATTAGACTTTCAGTTTTATTGTCCTTGATCTTGATGTCAGCCTCCGGTTCATTAGATCCACGCGGGAAAATATTTTGCCGAGGTTTAACAACTTAAAGAAGAACTCAAGCACAGAGTAGCTTCCCTCATTATTGAAAAAACATATGTTATGTACAACATGAGTAGAAAAACCTTGGAAAAGGCTAAAACGGGTGTCATCGACGTTTATGCCAAAATCGCTAAAGAGTTTGAGCTAAAGTCAACTACTAAAAGAGGTCTTCGGGCCAGGACTGATGCTACCGATTTGGTTTCGGTTCTCTGTTCTCAGGAACTAAAGAGGAACCAAAAGGTGATGATGCTGAGGTCCAAAATTATGAAGGCCAAGATATCGGGTCGGTGGTGATCTACCCCCTTATCCTAGGGGCGCAAATGCTTCTTTTCTTCCGAGTTTCGGATATGCAACAACTTAGATTTTGATTTCTTTTTTCAAATTTTGTACTTATGCTGTTTGGTACATTCATTGTAAATAAAAAACACTTTTTGCTCAAGTACTTAATGAGTTTTTTTTTCTGCGCACTTTCGTTTATACATTTATGCACGTTTAATCTTTTCATCATTTTTTGTTTAAATATTTTGTACAAGTTTTACTGTTTGCATCTCATCATACAAGGCCATGGGTGTATTTACCCTCGAATGAGTTTAGATTTCAGGCAGAAGTTCTTCCGAAATCAACCCTTTTATCGTGAGGGTTTTTGTAAGTGAGGGTCGTTTTTCTGTTTACAGTGCTCTTGAAGTACTTTTTTAGCTTTCAAATGACAAAATCAATTCATCGTTGAGACAAGAAAGAATATCAAAATAATTGGACTTTATTTTATTCCTTCCATTTTCAAAAGTACATAAGCATTTGTTCTGCTAACAGGGAATTGTCATTTCTTGTGTCTAACTTGTAAAACATATTTCACGTGGTTTGCTCCTCAGTTCCCATTCCCGATGATATAACTATGCTTCCGGGTTTCATATTCTAGTCCAAGCAACAGTCATTGTTTCCTTATCCTCGTGTCATTCTTCCTAGTGCTTGAATGCGAAGAGTGCATCTCGCAATACTGGAAGTTTTATGCCTTCGAGCATTCCACTAATGAATTTGTAGATAATCTCAAGTTTGGTAACAAACTTCACCTACCCTTAGGAATTTACGCTATCAACCCATAGACTATCTAACAATCCCTTAGTGTCGGGTTATTTTTGTTCGATCAAACGTAACTTCTCGGTAGGAACTTTTCTATTGAGCCAAATATTATTTGACCGTACAAGTGGTTCTTTGCTTGTGTGCCTTGCGGTGAAGGTCTTATTGTTTCTGTTGAACTTTCCTTCGTAGTATGCTTTGCGTTGCTTCCTCATTAAAAACCTTACCAGAAAAACCCCAATTGGGAGTAAAACTGGACGAATGGAAAAAGAGTGCAGCACGTACTTTCAGTACATACGACGTTCATCAATAATAATATATCTTGAGGTGTGCCATGTTTCAGTTTCTTGGAAACTTTTTCCCTTCTAGATTCTCCAACTCGTATGATCTTTTCAATGTGACAGCTGAAACCCGGTGGGGGCCTTCACATGTTGGACCCAGCTTCCCAGCATTGAGTTCCCGAGTGTTTTGAGTTACTTTCCTTAAAACCAAGTCCCCCTCTTTGAAATAATGGAGTTTATCTCTTTGATTACTATATATTTCTATTCTCTACTTTTGAGCTTCCATCCTTATATGAGCCAAGTCCCTGTGTTCTTCAAGCAATTCCAAATTGACCAATATTGCTTCATTATTTACTTCTTCATTTTCCTAAAGTATCTCAAGGTAGGCCCCCTACTTCCACCGGGATCAGGGCTTTAGCTCCGTACACAATGGAAAATAGAGTTTCTCTTATGCTCGATTTTGCCATTGTTCGATACGCCCATAATACTCCAGGTAATTCCTTGAGCCATTTGCCTTTAGCGGTTTATGATTTCTTTTTATGATTTTGTATAATCACTTTGATCTTCATTCCGCTTGCCCATTTGCACTTGGATAATATGGCGAAGACATGATCATTTTGAATTTGACGTTTTCGAGGAACTTGTGACCTTTTTTGCCTATAAATGTGGCCCGTTGTCGCAGGCTATTTCTTCAAAAGCCCAAATCTACAAATTATGTTCTTCCACAATACATCTACCACTTTATGTCCACTGATCTTCTGCTAAGGACCTGCTTCAACCCACTTAGAAAAATATTTAGTTAAAATCAAAAGGAACCTTACCTTACCAGGGGCCGACGGTAGCAGTCCGGCGATATTCATCCCCTACTACATGAATGACCATGGAGAGAAAACCAAGTGCAAAGGTTCTACTGGTTGATGTACTAGCGGTGGGTAATCTTGACACTTATCACATTTTTTAACAAAAGCTTTGGTGTCTTGTTCAATTTAGGGCCAATAGTATCATGCCCTTACCAATTTTAGCACTAAGGAACCAATGGCCGAATGACTTCCGCAGATCCCTTCATGGACCTCTACCATAACATAATTAGCTTTGGAGGCTCCCAAATATTGGGCCAGCGGTCCTCGGAGATATTTCCTGCATAATCTACCTAATTTGAAACTATACTGCATTGCTTTAGCACGCAACGCCCAGGATGCCTTGTGATCTTCAAGCAATTTTCTATGCATGAGGTAATCAATGATCTAATTCCTCCAGTCCTAGACCAAATTAGTCGCATTTACCTTGTAATAGCTATCTGTATCTAGAACCGAATACATAAGCTGTAAGACTGTTCCAGAGTCAGATCCCTTTAATTTTGTTGATGAGGCGAAGTAGCAAATGCACCCGCTTCTACATTTTCTTGCCTTGGGATATCCGTAATTGACCAGTCCTGAAATTAAGCAAGCAGAGCTAGAACCTTTACTACAAATTGCTACATGCGTTCCTCTTTGGCTTTGAAGATCCCGTATACTTTATTTACCACCCGTTGGGAGTCGCATTTGATTTCTGTGACCTCGGAATTCTAGTCCCAGAGCCAATTCAAGCCCTACCATGAAATCTTCATACTCAACTTCATTGTTAGTTAGAGGAATCGTTCTTATGGATGGCCTTAGGGTTTACCCCGAAGGTGTGGTTAATATTATATCTAGCCCAGACCCTTTTACATTGGAAGCTCAATCAATATATAGGGTCCAAACTCCTGATGTCGATTCTGACACCATCGCCACTTCTTGGTTGCCAAAGGTAACAATCTCGGACTAAAATCGGCAAGAACTTGTGACTTAATCGCAGTCTTGGGTTTAAATTCTATGTCAAATTAACTCATTTCGAAGGTCTATTTGGCTAGCTTACTCAAAAGTTTGGGTTTATGAAGGATATTCTACAGGGAAAAGGTGGTCACCACACCTATCGGGTACTATTGGAAATAAGGCCTAAGCTTCCGAGCGGCGACTATGATGGCTAAGACAAACTTCTCCAAATGTGGGTAGCGAGTTTCTTCACTTTTAAGATTCTATTAATGTAATAAATGGGAGACTACGTACCTTCATCCTCACGGACTAAAACACCGCTTACCTATACCTTCGAGATTGCTAGGTAGATTAACAATGCTTTCCCGTCCTCTAGCTTTGGTAATAGATGAGGACTTGACAAATACCTTTTCAAATCTCTCAAAGCCTGATGGAATTCCGGGGTCTATTTGATGTTTTTCTTCTTTTTGAGTAGCAAGAAGAATGATAGCATTTCTTTGAAGACCGGAAAATGAACTACACAAGGCGGCCAATCTCCCTGTGAGCCTTTGAACACTTTTTATGCTTGATAGCTTATCCAGGATGTCATCAATGGCTTAGATTTTCTCAATGTTAACATCAATCTCCTTTTGTGACACTATGCATCACAGGAAGTTGCTGGGGCTAACCCTGAACGCACACTTATTGAGGATAAGCTTCATGTCCCTTAGGATGTCAAAAGTTTCTTGCATATGTTTAATATGATAACCTAAGTTCAAAGACTTAAAATCATATTGTCTATATAAAACATTTTGTTTGTGAGCCGCTGATAAGTGGCTCCAGCGTTCTTTAGCCAAAGGGCATCACATTATAGCAATGTGTGTCAAAATTTGTTATGAACGAAGTTTTTCCTGATCCTCCAGGTTCATTATAATTTAATTGTAACCGGAATAAGCATCCAGGAAACTCACTAACTCATGCCTGACAGTTGCATCAATCATTTGATTAATGTTCGGCAATGAGAACGAGTCATTTAGGCATGCCTTATTTAAATCCTTATAGTTTACACACATGCAAAATTTATTGTTAATCTTTGGAACTTCTACTACGTTAGCTAGATAGTCTGGATATTTTATCTCTCGAATTTAATCGATATCTCATAGGCGAGTTACCTCTTAGTTGACAAATTATTTCTAGCCTTGGAAGTAGGACATTTTCTCTATCTTATCGGACGAATACTAGGATCCAAGCTTAGCTTGTATATGGCCACTTCCGGCGAGATACCATTCATATCCACTTTGGACAACGCAAAGCTATCAACATTAAATTTAAGCAATTTAATAAATCCAGAACCTTTGGAGTGAATTTACTTTCTGAAAACTTTTTGAATAATATGACTTGATCAACCTCTTTTGTAGTGGAATTGGTTGCATCCTTCTCCTCTGGTTCCTAAAAATATATTGGAACCTGATAAGATTCCGATGACTCTTACCTTTGATTGGCTTTGCTTGCCTAAAGGGTAGGCACCAGTTTTGCGATTTATATCCCACATGATCTTTCCCTTAGCTACTGGAGACCGAAATTGCATTTATCTCCTTTACTGGCGGTTGGTAACTTCTAATTAGTTTAGTTCCATCGGGCGTTGGGAGTTTTAGCAACTTGTGATATGTTGATGGAGCAACCTTCATCTCGTGCAACCATGGTTTTCACAGGATAACAGTGTAGCCCATATTTACATCCACCACCTCAAAAAGAGTCATCTTCATCACCCCTTAGGCATTCGTGAGCAGCATGATCTCTCTCTCGGTTATTACGCTTGCTAGGTTGAATCCAGAAAGGAGTTCTGTATAAATTATTCTCCTAGTGAGCTTGTCTTTCTTCAATACCCTCCGTCGTATAATATTGTGTGAACTCTCTGGATCCACCTAAACTCATTTGATTTTAAAATCTAACACTTTTAAAGAGATTATCAATGCATTGTTATGCAGTAGAAATAGTCCATCTTGGTCCTCCATCATGAAAGTGATGTCGTCTTCAGCAACGCCCCGGAGCCTCTTGCTGTGAGTTACTGACTCCTTTGTCTTTTTTAAGCCGAGAAGGTAACTATGTTAATCTCGTTCCCCCTGAAAGTCACATTGATAGTCAGGCGGGATAGATCTTTCTTGCTTTTAAGGGCTCTGCATTGTCACAATTGCGACCGTTATTGTTTTTAGCTCGATCCTTTAAGAATTCCCTAAGATGGCTATATTTTATAAGTGTTGCCACCACTTCATGTAGAAGCCGGCAATCCTCAGTTTTGTGAATGTTCGTCCCATGGTATTTGCACCACATAGGATCCATCTGGCTGGGATCGGATATCATTGTCCTCAGGATGTGTTTTTTTAGTTTTCCTCAAAGCTGACACCAGCTCTACTACACTGATTTTAAAGTTACATTATAAAAGTCTGGGGTAGGAAGATCCCGAGAACCTGACTTTTCTTGTTCTATAACGATCTATTGTTCTGGCCACGATCACTTCTTCCATGTAAAAGACCATTCCGTTGACCGGTAACCTCTGCCAGGTTCTTCAACACATTAATTTGGACCTGTCCGAGGAGTCGATCTTCTATGTGACGGACCTATCCATTGACCGAAAACCTCTGCCAGTTTCTTCGGTCTATTCATATGGTAAAAATTGACTCTTTGGAGATTGTCAATTTGTGTCGAAATTGTCTTATGATTTCTCTTTATTGTTCCCCCAGTTCTGACCCTTTACTAATGCTGGAAAACTGAGCTAATCATACTCAATCCTTATCTTTCACGTATCGGCTATGAACATATACCCAAGTTGTTGCTTAGAACTCGAGCAAGCTTTCTCTCAACCTTCGGGAAGCATCAGAACTTATCGGATTCAAACTCTAGGTGAGTGCTTCAACTGTCCAATTGATCCGGAACGGCCGAAAGCAACATCCTTTCCCTCTGAAACGGGGTTACAAATTTCCTAGCAACTCGAATTCTCTTTAATCCTGATATTTCGACCTTTCGGGTTTGTACCTTTATGTCCCCAGAAGAGACTTTATGAAAGAATCCGCAAGCATCTCGAATGAGCCAATGGAATTCTCGGGTAAAAGCGAATACCACGTTAAGGCTCCCTTCAAGAAGGTCCCTCAGAATTTCTTTAGAAAAATTGATTCAATCTCATTGAGAGCTATATAGTTCCCCTTCATTGTTGTTGTATAGGTGGTGATATGCTCTTGCTGATCTGAAGTCCCATCATATTTCAGCGAGTTTTGGGGTTTCGAAATAGGAGTTCGAATGGCCTTTCAAAACCTCAAAACTCGTTTTCATAATTTAGGCCCTAATTCTTCACAAATTCTACCCAATTTCATGAATTTTGGTGTTAATTCTAGCATAAAATTGTGTTTTTGAGTCAAGGAACTTACCTCCAGCGATTACCCGTTGATTTCTAGCTTCAAAGCACTCAAAACCCTCTCTTGACGAAGTAAAAGTGGTGTAAAATAATAAGGATTCGCGTCTGATTTTTAACTTAACTGTTCTGTCACTGATGCCTTGTTCTATGCGATCGCAATGCCCCTACGGCATCACATAGAGTAAAATTTCAAGGCCATTTTTCCTTTCTATGCGATCGCAATACATCTATGCGATCGCATAGAGCAATCTCCTTGGGCCCCAAATTTCTTCTCTACGATCGCAATATAGAGTATGCGATCGCACTGTGCAACATCAAAGACCTATGCGATCGCACCCTCTTCTACGCGATCGCATAGAGCAATTTCTCACCCCCTCCAAGTTCTTCTATGTGATCGCAATGTCCTTATGCGATCGCATAGAGCAATAACTGACTGCAATTTTTCTACTACAACATCCAAGTTCAAAACCTCCCGTTGGCCATCCGAAATCATTTCGAGACCCCCTGGACCCAACCAAATGCACAGATTTGTCATATTACTTCATTCAAACTTGCTCGTAACATAAAAATACAATCATAAACATCAAAATCACTAAATTCTCACGGATTCAAGCCTAAGTTTCATTAAAACTTCCGAAACTAACATTTGATCTAAAACCCGACCTAAACACCTCCGAATGACCTAAAATTTTGCACGCATATCCAAAATTACCTGACAAAGCTACTTCAGCTCTCGGAATTTCATTCTGAGCCCTGAACCAAAATCTTACCTACCGTCCGGACTTCGCCAAAATTCAACCTTAGCCAATTCAAGCCTAAATCTACACCGGACCTCTGAATTCTATTCTGATTACTCTCCTAAGTCATAAATCATCCCCCGAAACTAGTCGAATCATAAGAATTCTATTCCTATCTTTCTAACTCATCGGTCAATATTCGGTTGACCTTTCCAAACTATCCTTCTCATGAAGAGATTTATCGCCTCATTTCTAACTAGATTCCATCCGATTTACTTCTAACTCTCCTAACACATATAAATTAACATGTTAAAGTATAAAATGAAGAAAATGGGGCGGTAACTTCCGTAACGATGGGTCGGGTCTTTACATTATTCTTGTGACTAATGGAGCATATGTCGGTAGTAGAATCTCAATTATGGTTATGTAGCCGGCTATTCCCATAATTGTGATTCTACGAAGGCGTGATAGGATTTGTTTTGTCTTTATTTCTTATTCCTTCGTACGTGTGTGGCGATTAGGGTCAGATAACTGAATCTATCATTACTTCTCCTATTCGTATATGGCTCGGACCAATTTCCCTTATAGAATTTGGCTAGAGGTTCAAACTTCAAAGACGTAAAATTTTGCCAATGGACATGCATCCATCTCCAAGCAAAGAAATGCTACATAAGTAGTATACAAGACCAGTGAAAAGTTCATTGTGTCATATGAGGTGCTTTCTGGTAAGATGCGTAATAGGGTTCATTTCGAAAATTTATACTAGTCCACTACTACAGCAATGGAGGAGTGCTATCACAAAAAGAAAGAGATCTTTATGGATATAATAGATAAACATGAGAAGAATGAGCAACAAAATAGGGGCTCTAAAGTCCTCATGCACCTATAATATTATGGGGAACAATAAAATATTCTTAATAAAGTTTCTAAAGTTGAAACTACTAAGTTTACTATTTGTGATAGTTCAAAGGATCCTTAAAGGTTTTAGTAGAACACTTACCACGTTATGAGCTATAAGATATTTCATGAAGAGGTCTATGGAACAGGCAACATTAAGAATAGAGAACATGACAAATACATGAAATGTTACTATACTCTTAGAGATGCCAACAAGAGCAACACAACTAATTTGAGACTAATTTCACTAAAGTGTTTATGAATCACTTCCTTTTTGACTGTTTCTGACGTGAACTTGCTTGCTAGATCATTTAAGAAATTGATTTAGATGTTGGGTATACTTACATATAATACCAAACTTTCTTAGTTGGATACGCAAGTAACATCTTAAGATTAGAGGAGTGTTGAAAGGTTTGTCGATTTTTTTAAACAAGGTAGTAACTACATATATGAATATTGAAGACTTAAACCTATTTTATAGCAGTTGCACTTACCAGAAAGATTGAAAATATGGGCATGATAGGCGTGCAAAAACTCTCATAAGAAGATCGAGATTATAATATCTTCTAGTATGGATTTTAATATGAATCAAAGATTTAAAAATCAAGAATGCTATCAGATATTAAGCGATCATTTTCGAGTTGCCACATTTGTGAAAACTTTATAGTAGTTAGACATGTGTTTAAAACCTTTAAGATTCAAGTTAAGAGAAGGAAACCCTAGCTAACCATGTTGTACTTGATATGGTTGACTCTAACATACTCATGGATATGGATTAATTATCTTTAAAATGGAAAGACTATTAGGTTTGGTGAACTTTAAAAGCTAGTTTTGTCCAGAAAAGGGATTATAGTTTTGTCCCAAAAAAAAGGAATTATAGATTTGTGAGATGAGCAAATTATATATTTTGAGACTTAACGGTTAAAGAAGAAAAGTTTTTTGGATCTCACAGATACGGTAAGGGGCACAAGAGAAGAAACACTTAGTTTGAGAAAAAAAGAAGAAGTATCATAATGAGAGATTCTCTAGTGTATTCTTAAGGATTTACTAGGACTACTTCTATTATGAGAAATAGATTTTGATATTGAGCTGACACCTGACCTACAAACTATATCATATGGAACTAACGGAGTCGAGAGGGCTAAGTGAACAATTACAAAACCTATTGAATAAGAGTTTTATCATACCGAGTGTTTCACCATGTGGGGCACCAATATTATTGGAAAAAAAAAGAGATATAGGGGGGAAGTAGGTCCCTAATAATGTACGTCGACTACATTTAATTGACTAAGATAATAATATACAATATGTACTCATTGTCTCGTATAAATGACTTGTTTGATTAGTTACATGGATCCTCCCACTTTTAAAAGATTGATCTTTAGTGTGGTTATCATCAGCTTAGAATTAGAAAGGAAGATATTTTGACGTAAGCCTCTAGAACTCAGTACAAATATTATGAGTGAGTTGTGATGTCATTCGGACTGGCTAATTCTCTAGCCGCATTTATTGATATAATGAATATGATGTTCAAGTTGTTTCTGAAAAAAAAAAGTATCATGGTATTTATTTATGATATTTAGTATATTCTTGTAGCTAGAAAGAACACGAAGAATTACTTGGAAAAAAAAAACTATGTTATAAATACTGTCAAAAAATTAGCTTTTTACCAAGTTTATGAAGTGTGAACTTTAGCTACACTCGGTGGTGTTCATAGGACACATGATATCTAAGAATGAAAAGATGGTAGATTCAGAGAAGATAGAAGCACTTCCTAAATGGTCGAGACCCATTTCTCCTAAAGAGATTGATTTTAATTATTTTTTGGCTTGACATGCTACTACAAGAATTATTTGTATATGATTCCCCTAGAATAGCACGGATACTCACCAAGTTAACATAGAAAGTTGCCAAATTTCAGTGAATGTAGGAATATAAGACGAGATTTCAGAAGCCCAAGGCATATTTGACAACCATACCAGTGTTATCCTTATTCCAATAGGCTCTAGAGGATTCACAATGTACTGTGATTCTTTGAGGGTAGGATTAGGATATTTTCTCATGCAAAATAGTTGTGTAATAGCTTATGCTTCAATAAAGTTGAAGAAGCGCAAGTTGGATGACGCCACTCATGAGTTGGAGACGGACACAATGGTATTTCCATTTAGGATTTAGAGATACAATTTATATGAAGAAACCTATAAGATTTATATATAGTACAAGATCCTGAAGCACATTCAAATCAAAACAAATATAAATATTTATCAATGCCAATGGAGGGAATTACTGAAGATATAACTGCACTATTTTGTATTGTATGGGAAATATAAAATATTATGTCTTATGCAAAATAAAAGTAAAAAGAATATGGCTAATTTGGCACATATAGTTCCTGTAAGATACTTCTGTACAAAGATGCACATAGACTACAAGGTACACTCAGTGTGAAAAAAATATTCAATGGCATTATTGGCTACTGGTCCAGACTGATGTAGAGTGCATAAAGGCTAGTCAATACGAGGATGAGCGATTGTTCAAGTACCGAGAATAGTTTATACCTAGTAAATGCGAGGATATGACTATTAATAATGATGGTATTGTTCGACTACATAATCAATTATGTGTAGAAAATATATACGGGTTGAGACAGTTTATTTATGATGGAGCTCACAACTATAGATATACTATATATCGCAAGTCTATAAGATGCTATATGACTAGAGAAAAAATAGATTGGTTAGAAAAGGAAAAAAAAATTGTTAACTTTGTTTCTTACTATTTTACATGTCGGCATGTTAAGGCAAGCACTTGCGACTCACATGCCCACTACCACAACACAAGATTCTGAAGTAGAAATGCAATATAAATACAATACATATATTTCTAAATTATCTAAACAATTAGAGGTATAATTATATGTGGAAAAGTAGTAACTTGGCTTATGTAATTGGCACGTTTCTTGCTAGTCAAAACTCTTATAGTAAGAAAAAATATGCACAGATATACATGAATGAAAAATTATCTGACTCAATAGAGCTCTATTGTCCATCATCTCTAATAGAAGATCATAATTCACTTCACGATTTGAAAATCTTTTCACTAGACGTTGGGCACACGAGTAGATCTTAGTACTAGTTTTATCACCCGCAAATGCAAAGTCCGAATATAATATACAGATCTTGGTGGATATGTTAAGAGATTGCATTCTTGATTTTGGAGGTTGTTGGGATGCCTATCTATCTTTAGCTGGATTTTCCTACTATAATAACATTCAGTCCAACATTCAGATGGCACCATACGAGGCATTGTACAGTAAGAGATGTTTTTCTCCTATTGATTGTTTGAAGCTGGTGAGACTAACTTATGGGGACCTAGCTAGTACGAGAAGCTATTGACAAGGTGGAATTGATCAAAAAAATAAAATTGCTCACAACTAAAAGCAAATAAAAGTTCTAGCTGGTAAAAGGAAAAAGGACTAAGAATATTCAGTTAGAGATCGCGTTTTACCATGTATCTCACACATGAAAGGTGTATTGTAATTCGAAAAAAAAAGGAAATTATGTCCTAAGATTTTAAAAGATCGTATGAGATAGTTGAACGAATAGGAGCGATGGCTTATCGTTTGGCACTTCCTCCTGAGTTATCTTTTATTCACCCAGCGTTTCAGGTCTCAATGGTAAGAAAATGTATATCAGACTCATCTCAGGTGCTTGAAGTACCAACTATACCTCTTAATGGGAAGTTGTCTTACGAGGAACAGCCGATGGCAATTGTTGACAGACGAGTAAGAAAGCGACAGTCAAAAGAAATTATGTTCATAAAAGTTTTGTGGAGAAATCATGCCGTTGAAGAAGCTGCTTGGAAAATAGAGGATAACATGCGAGTCAAGTACCCCCATTTGTTTCAGGTATGTACTTGAGTTAAATTCAGGAACCGAATTTTATAAGGTGGGAATGATGTAATACCCTATATTTTTTATACGGTGTATCGGTCATTACAAATAATAATATTAAGAAACTAACATAAAAAAACAAATCCAAAAAGAAAAGAAGAGACAATTAAAGAAAGGCCGAACCCCTTTCTCTGCCCAAATCAAAAAGAAGAAAAGGAAAGGTTTTAGCGTAACCAAACCAGAAGCAAAAGAAAAAAGGATGAAAAAAAAGAGACCCCTAGCCAATGCAGACATCACGACATAGATGAAGCAATAACAGAGAAGAACGAAAAGGGAAAAGGTTTCTGGTGTAACTTCAGTGTCAAATATCGTTTCCATTAAATATTGGTATATGTTCTGTAGTCCAAGTGATAAGCCCATGTAATTGCATATATTTTTCCTTCTTTTGAAACAATAGTAGTTTTTATACATGATTCTTCGCGAGACTAAGCAAATATAATACGAGATTTGAGTCTGAGTTAGAAGAGGAGATTAGAAACTATGAGAATTCCATAAACCTTTTCATGAATTAAGTGGGTATATTATATGAATAGGTTGGAGTTGATAGATTAATAATTACTCATCCCGTGGGCGAATATAATTCAGCGAATTAAGGTTCAAATATGAAACATCGAGGGTTGAGTATTCTAAATTAGCTATGAATTAGCCTAAACATAAAAACTAACATGAGACCGATATTATGTTATTATAGATTGAATTGGAAGAAGTTGTATAAATTGCTCGAGGTGAAGCATTTAGAATTTTGGCACGAATATTGTGAGTAGTAATCTTACTACAATTTGTGTTTTCATAACCTACATGGTTTCTATATGATTTTTAAAATAAATATATTACCGATATTTGAAATTGCATGTGATACAAGTCCTCTACATGATATGGTACCAAACAATTTACTTGAGATGTTTACCGATTAATCTAAATGTTTTCATGTTTACTAAATATCTTACCGTTACCTGAGATGTTACAGTTATTTGAATGATTCCCACTATTACTAGACATATTTTATTATTACTTGAGATATGATTACTGTTACCAAAATAAAATTACAAGATTTGATAAGAAAGGATATGCCCTTTATTATTTTGAAAATGCTTTTGTACAAGTATTTGATGTTTACAAGAACAAGTATAATTGCGAGGAGACTTGACGGATCCCGTAGCTAACGACAGTTATAGCCCTCGCTAGTGGAAATGTAAAACCACCATACAGTTACAGTTTTCCCTCGGGTAGGGAACTGTATTTATATTTGACTTAGGGGTCCATGCAGTGATACAGACATGATCCTTTTTTGGAAACCTCCCAAATATAAGGAATTGATATGACACAATTCTTACCGAGTTTATTACCGAATTGTTAAATTAATTTCTGTTATAGGAAACACACGATGAGACTGATTACTTTTACCGCTTTGAAAAGGCATTTTATTTTTATGATAATTTTTGAATTTTATTTTACAAGCACGTATTTCTGAGATGTCCCCAATCATAAACAGTTGTGGTTAAGTGTTATTACTCACTGAGCTAGCGATTCACTCCCTATTATATTTTTTTTAATACAGAGACAGCAGTTCACGCGAGTGATGATTTCGTAACTAGAGTATACGAGTTGATAGTTCCTGGTGAGCCCCGCAGTTGTTCGCGTGGGTGAAGAATTTATTTATTGTTACTGTCTTTTCTTTTGAACTCTTAGAGCGCTCCATAGTCATTTTTTTTAGTGTCGTGAGTATTCATCGGTTATATGGACTAGTTACTAAAACTACACTTTCTTTCCGTAATTTTGAGATAGGCTTAGTATTATTTTATGGATAAGGCTGGTAGTGTTGGAGAAAACTCGTTTTTGATTAGTTCATGAAGATTGTGGTTGATTTTGGTGAATATTGGTTGGTTGTTAATTGTTCATGAGACAGGAAATTTTTTGGATTGTTCTAAAATAGGGTAAATTCTTTCCGATTTTCTTTAAAATATCGATGAGGCTTACTTGGAAGCAATTGCTCCTAAGCGCCTGTCATGATCCTAAATTGGGTCATGAAAATATAGTATACATAGCTTGTAATTTCATGAGATTTTGAGTTTTGGGAGATCTTTTCAGTTGAGAGTGTGTATTTGTATATGTCGAGCAGCATCTTAAATGTTTTCATTACGATTATGCGCATTTTCTATTAGTTTTTATCTATTGTTTTCCTTTTTCCGTAAATTATTTGGCTTACCTAGTCGTAGAGATTAAGTGCCTCCATGAATGTTCATAGAGGGCGAACTGGGGTCATGACAGTACGACAACTGAATATACTTCTTCGAGTCTGACCCTTTTAGGACCGGTGGTGCACCTAGGATTTGGTCCATATGGGTGTTCACTTCCCGTATAAACTGTAGCACTTCGCATTTGAAGGGATCATTCTCGCTGTTGGGGCCACATCCACTCCCCCCAGCCCTATCGAGGACACCTTGCTCCTCGGGGTGTTATTTTTAACCCTCTGCGTTATTTGATTGGCGGGAGCATCGAGAGGAACTCGACCTCATCTATTCGCATTATTAGAAGCCCCCAAAAACGCTTATTTCAACTCCGTCATAACCTTATTCCACCGAATGAGATGGCCTAGAATGACTGCTTGTTGCTCTTGCAGGACCCTTACAGTTTCAACATCATACTCCTCTTCAGCATCATTGGGAGTCGCCTCCTAAACATGTCACAAGTACCGCCTATCGTGGAACAGTGTAGCGACGATCTCCCCATTGCGAGTGTCATTGAATGAATCCTCGTGATGAGGCTAGTCTCCTTAGGCCTCAACATTATGTGCGTTGTTAACACTATTATCTATCATTTTTTGCAAAGACAAACAATCAAAACACGTTAGTAAAAGAGGTAAGGATCAACTAAATTACACGACTGTCTAGGCCCCACAGTACGGGACAAACTATTTACATGTAAAATGATACAGTTGAATCAGTACATGGTATCTAGATAAGTGAATTAGCTCGATCCTGAAATAATAAAATAATTGAATAAATACACAATACATAGCCTTGAAATGAAGATGAAATAGTAGAAATAGTAACTTCGAGAGCGGGCTTCTGGGCACAACAGTAATGAAGTCAAGGAGTAAGAAGATAAAATTGTACAAAGCTTTGTATTGATTATAGCATATGTTTGCCTGAAAATTTGTATCCCTTCTGCAATGATAATAGAGCTCACTATTTATAGCTACACCTAGGGAATAAGGTTCTAGGATCAAACCCCTCATCAATACCAATTATGAGGGTCATTGAAGGATATGTAACTGCAGGCATGAATGCCATATTCTTTTGTAACGGGCAATGTATTAAGTACTATAGAATATTCTTCATCAAATGTAGTGAGTGACAAATATTTGTCGCATCTTTGCGAGCCTCATTCTTTCCGGTAACAAATGAAACAGTTACTTTCTGCCTTCGGCTCCTCGTGTCACTCTCTTCTGCAACCACTTAGCATAACATATTTTACCCAATACAATTATCCTTCCTCCTTAAAAAGGAAAAAAAGTACCGCCCTTTAATCATACAACCAATCTGTATCTTTTCGTGAAAGGCATTTGGGACCTTTTCTTGATCCCGCAATAATTATATCCCAATTTCATGAGGCATATTATTTTCTGGTGTACCTCATATTAGTTTTGGTGAGCAACTAACTGCAGTTAATACGCATCTTCCTGAACAATTTTGTAATAATTATTTACTTCTTGGATTATACCTAAATAAAAAACCATTTCTCTGAATTTCACGTGCCAATCAAACTATTCTAATGAACTTGTGTTTTAAAGTAAGTTCAGTTATAAAGAGGTCCTAATTTGAATATATTGCAAAGGTTTGAACCAATTGGTTTGCTTTCATTCACTCATTAAAAAATATTTTCATGAAGTCGTAGTAAATGCATTCTTATTCTCGTTAGACATCTATTCATTTTGCTATTTTATGAAAAATTTGAATTTAGTAATTATTAATAGGCTTTTACAAATATTTATAGTCATCATGCAATAACAACAACAATAAACCAGTAAAATATCACAAGTAGGATCTGAAAAGGGTAGAGTGTACGCAAACCTTACTCTTACCCCAAGGGGTAGAGATGATGTTTCAGATAAATCTTCGGTTCAAAAAAGCGAAAAGGATAATATATCACTACCATCAACAAAAAGTATAAAAATAATAATAATATTATACGTACCCGAAATTTATAGCCATTATGCAATGACAAATATTAAAAAAGTATTCAAATGTTAATAAACTCCCCAATATAAACATTCTCAATAAAGGTGGTTTCTTAACAAGTTACTTATAATAATGCAAAGCACGCAACGCATGCATAGAGAAACATAATTGTAGACAAAAAGGAATTATCACAAATGGGAGCCATGAGAATACATAAGTATATATGTGAAATGATGATTTAGTACCTTTTGATAATGATGCATCGAGAATGGTTTGTTTGGTTCAGTTTTAATCATGTTAAGTGAAAGGAAAATGTAACATCATTTTCTTCCAAAGTGGTTCTGTCAAAAAGAAAAATAAAGTCTCTCAAAAGGGCTCATCTACTTTCACTTTTTTCTAACTATTTATTGGAGATGACAAAAGGGTGTTTTTTGTTGGGACCATAGGGCCACGAGAAAGAGCTCCTTCTTGATTTTCTGTAGTATGCAAGAAAAATATTCCTAAATGTTTTGGTTTAACTCATGTATATAGATATTCTATGTGTTTTGCTTTGTGTAAAAGCTTTTGAAAGACTGTTGGATTGTACATTTAGATTTTTTTAATTTTCCTTCTGTCCTTTATTGGGTCTTGAATAGAAGAGATGAGATCAAATTTATCTAAATAAATAGTCTTTTGTGACTAATTATTATTGGAATAGAATAAACTGATACTATAAAACTCTACTACTAGCTAGTATATTTTATTTATCGATTTACTGAAAATTCTATTATAGACTTGTATACCCATATTTTATACTTTAGGGTTCATAAAATTGCGAGAAAAAAAAAGGGCCATACATAATAAGTATCAGTTGTGTAAAGCATAAAATAAAATTATTAAAAAGGTTTTATGGTGCGGCTTATACAAGTGACACTAGTTGTGTGAGGCCTCCTTTTATCTCACGAATTTGTTGACCCATATCTTATATATTTCGGTTCAAAAAATTGTGAGAAAAAAGATATCACACAGCTAGTGTCAATTGTGTGAAGCACAAAATAAAAAATTTCATATAACTTATGTTAGGAAGAACATAAAGTTCTAGTTCAACCAGTAGTGAAGCTAAAATATCTACTAAGGGGTGTCAAAATTTAAGGAAGTAAATCACAAAAAAGTTAAGGGGATTCAATACATAGTATATATACATCAAATAAAAATTATAATTACATATTTAAACAATATATATTTTTGAAAAAGGAGTGTCAGTTAACACATCTCGGAGCTACTGGACTTCACATATGAAGAAAGAACTTGATGCGCTAATTTCTCATAAACTTACACTAAGAAATATGTGATTCTCTTGGTGGTGTGAGCCTTAGAGGTTAAAGATGGATTCTCTCTATATAGGAATAATGCTTATTGTCCAACATGTTCAAATAATACAATTACAAAGTTTTGATTTATAAAACCTTTTCTTTGCATGAATTTCAAAAAATTATTAATATAAATCATTGAAATAATATATAAAAACACTTAACCATGCTAGTTACATGCAATTTTTCCTCATTAAATAAAGCATTTAGAGGAGAAAAATGAAAATAAAGGTTAGATGATATGAGTTCGACTGAAAACTAAACATACCTATAGAGCTCTTAGAACCTCAGCTTGTTTGAAGCAACCTAAAAATAAAAAAAAATAAAAAAAAAAAAAGCTGGTCAAGGGGAAAAGGTGTGGGAATTCTTGATTCATTTGTCCCTTTTAAAATTTTGGCATTTTGCTGGTTAAGGCATAAAGATACGAAAATAATGTGTTCATCATTTTTTTTTCTTTTGTCATGTGTAGTAGTTCAGTCTTAAAAGTTAAAATGATAAAAGTTTTGATTTGACTATCTTCCACTCCTTCTTGTAAAAAATGTATTGAAGGATTGATTGGCTACCCACCGTTAATTACAGAGAATATGCCGGCCTCTTTGGTTAAAACCAAAAACTACTACAGTATTTCCATCCCCAAACTTGATATAAGAATTTGACGAGAACTTAGAGGTAAATAAAGAAGAAGAAAAAAGGAATTTCCAAGAGGTAAATAAAAAGAAAAAAAAGAAGTTGCAATTAGGAAACTATATGTACTAATTGTCACTGTCTCAAAATCTCATCTCAGGTCGCGATGACGCCTAGCTGTTCTTCCTAAACAAGCCAAATCGCAGCCAGTAGAATAGAGTCCCGATCCCTTTAATTTCAGAGTTATAATCTATCTATATCTATATTATTATAAAAGCACGAATGTTAAAACACTAAATGTTGAACAACCAAAATATCCTCAAAAACTTTTATGTCATTCGAAAACTAAAGTATAAATAAGTTTATATAGGATAAAATTGTAATTACATGTAAATTTTAATAATACGATTGCACTAAACTCTACGTTCAGCAAAAACTATGACTTAGAACAGTAACTTTTAGCGAACTTCAAATCTATTTTTGGGATTTTGAACCACATAGGTCTCTTTTTTAGTTTTACCCCGTAAGAGTATGAAATTGCATGGGGTAGCCACTATTTAAGCTGGTATTTACTTTTTATCAAAAATGCTTAGTAATAGTAGCCACTAGTCTATTAAAATTAAAATGAAAAGACTTTGTTACCCTTTCTTTTATCTCCTTTCCCAAACGGAAATGCATTGTAGTTATACTGTTTCATTTCCGCATCTAAGGTGCGCAATCGTGTATTCTAAACCTCACCTTCACTTCACCCATTGGTAAGGAAGGTCAACGAGAGCACCAAATTATACGAACTTCTATTAATGCTACTGAATGTTAAATGTCTTTGGTTATAAATTCCTAGATGGATTTCACAATAGAATCGAGTTTTAGGTCCGAAATTCTTACCTCCAAATATTTCTCCTTGAATCTCTCTTTAATTTCCTTCAAAAAGCTCTCAAAATGATCAACAATGGGGGAAATGAGCCCCAAAATTGCGAATGAAATGACTTAAAACATTTTGCCCAGCTCTGCCCGTTACTTAAAGCCAATCGCGACACAAACCTCGCGATCGCGAAGAGTAAATTTCCAAGACCTCCATAATACAGTACGCGAATACAACATAGGCCCTACGAATGCGATGCTTCCTCTTCCCATACCTACGCGAATGCGAGGCCTCTAATGCGAACGCAAAGAGCAATACCTCATGGACCTCATTCCTTATACACGATCGCGGACAACCTCACACGAACGCGAAGCACAAGATCCCAGCCTTCCGTGAACGTGAGGCCCCTCACACGAACGCGAAGTCTTAACTCTGGCCACCCCTCAATTCCTTCTCCGAGATCGCGATACCTTCTACGCGATCATGAAGGCTTAAATATCTGCAACACATGAACTGATTTTTTGCAACTTTCAAACTCCAAAAATGGTTCGATTGACCACCCGAAACTCACTCGAGGCCCTCGGGACCTCAACCAAACGCACCAACACATCCTAAAAACTTATTCAAACTTGCTCCCATCATCAAAACACCTCAAACAATATCAAATTACCCAAAACTCATCGAATTCAAGCCTAAGTTTTCCAAAAACTTCCAAAATATGCTTTCGATAAAAAACCCAACCAAACCACATCCGAATAATCTAAAATTTTGCACATACATCCCAAATAACATAAGGAAGCTACTGAATTTCTCGAAATTACATTCTGACTCCTGGATCAAAATCTCACCTACCAACCGGAAATCGCAAAAATACTAACTTTGCCAATTCAAGCTTAATTCTACACCGGACCTCCAAAATCAATTATGATCACACTCCTAAGTCATAAAATCACCCCCCGAAGCAAAAGAACCTTCAAAACTCGAATCCGAGCCCTTTAACAGATAAGTCAACATCCAGCTGACTTTTTTAACTTAAGCCTTCTTAAAAGAGACTAAGTGTCTCATTTTTTACCAAATCCACTCCGAACGTAAACTAATCAACTTTATAACATAAGACAAAGATAACAAAGCATAAAGAAGCAGAAGTGGAGGGAAAGAGAGCGGTAAGTCCTGAGACTACTGGCTGGATCATCACAAACATGGTCTAAACGCAACCAAAATAGTACAACCCTAAGAACTAGGTGACACAAGTACACGAGGAATTACTAATTAGGTACATGTCTAAATACGTAAACATAATTGTCTGTGGCAAAGAAAATAGATAGGAAATGAATAAGGACGAGAACATCATGTGATGCAGAGCGAAACAGTTTGTTAGCTCACCATAAAGTCTCTAGTAACACACTCATACCCAACTCAAAAGGTACCACAATACCAGCCTCCGAACCAACAAAAAATGTGCAGAAATATAGTATAAATACACTACAATTGGTACCGCATAAGTATCAAATTTAACCTCGAAAAAGTAGTGGTGAGGCTAGATGCATTTGAATACTTACAACACAAAAATAATAACAATTCTGGAGCCAAAACTGTAAATAACCTCATGATCAAAAAATATAAAAGAGTCAAAAGACATAAAGCATGCTTTCCCAATTGAGCAGAAAATAATAACATATTTCAAATGTGGCAAGTAAAGTTGGCATGCTTCAAACAATGGAGTCGAGGCTCCCAATTAGCATGCATATATATATTTTGTATCGGCCTAGTACAAAATACATGTTCCAACCATGGTCAAACGGCCCAAAGGAACATGAGTTATCACATGACTCTGGAGGGATGGTACCAAATCCAAGCACGAAAGAGGGGCATAAGAGAAATTCCTCATAAATCTATATCCGATCATCATGTCCATTGTGCAATAACTATATCTCATCTTGACGCTTTCCCTTCGTGGAAAAATCCTCATTCCAATCATGTATCCATTATTCAAAATATATGTATATGCTCAAGAATTATAAATAAAAGGTGTGCAAGTATTTAATAAATATCATACATATATATGCTCATGAAATCTACGTGACTAAGGATAATTGAGTAATTTAACATATCAAGAATAAGTTCTCATGCCTTCGCAATCAATCAAAAACCCAAGCACGATTTTTAACATGAATATGAGTGTGAACGTAGCCACATAAGTCAAATAAATCATGAATTAAATGAGCACATAGACAAAACAAGGCATCAAGTATCTCAATTCCACCATGCGTATAATATACACTTAGTAATTGCATATATGCTCTCCACCATATATATACACCATCCTAAATACCATAACCACATAGCAATCAAGTCAAATCCCCGTGGGTTGCAAGGCCCCATAAAATTTTGCTAAGGAATTTAATTGTCACGATCCAAACTAATGGGCGGCGAGGGGCTCCCAGTTTCGTACTCAATCGACTACCAGTATAACATATCTTTCATGTCATACTATCATAGGTAAATGAGCTAGTAAATCATGAGATAACTAGAATAAAACCTGAGGGAAAATTCAACATAGGACGACTCAACATGATATACTGACTTTTACATATGACGTACATGCCTATAAGTCCAAATGATCACTCGTATACTGAACATAGGCCAACAAAGATATACCATCTTTTATATACATGACATATATCTACAAGAATCTAGAGTAGATAAATACCATAAAGGTTGGGTCAAAACCCTGCCATACTAATCAATACATGTCCAAATCATACTGATCAAATAAGAAACTCCGGAGCAAATGGAGCCCACCAACACCTTCCACTGACTTGATAGTCTACCCTGACCTTCCTCGTCACTACTCCATCGAGGTTAGGCTTGGTACTTACTGAGTACTGTCGTGGTATACTCATGCTACTCTTCTGCACACTTTTGTTGTGCAGATCCATGTACATCTGGTCAGACGCACTCCAGGTGACTTAGGAGCACTTTCAGGAGACTCGAGGTATGAATCTGCCACGTCCGCAGATCCGAAGGGTCTTCTTCTACTCTTCTTAGTGATGTTAGTCATTCCTTTATTTTCGTTGTGTAGACACTCCTGATGTATAGAGCCACATTATACTCTCTTAGTCTGTGTTGCCCGTGAGTTTCCGGGTCTTGGTGGTTGTACTTCTTCTGGTATTTGGCGAAGTGTGTGTGCCGAGCGGTACCTATTATATTTCTTTTATATTATTCCGTTGTTATCTTTTCTTTTGTTCATAAAAGTATATTCCGCATTGTGTTAGGCTTACCTAGTCGCGAAGACTGGGTACAGTCATGACATGTTCACAATTCGTGAACTAGGGTCGTGACAAGCCCGATCCATTTAAAGTCGACGGCGCTCACTGGGGGTGTGTAGAGACTCCAGAGGGGCTCCTACAGCCCAAGCACAAATAATCAGCCATCTCGTGGCACGAATATCCATATAATACCACTGCAGCGTGCAGCCCGATCCATGTCCAACATAGAATATCCACACAAGCCACACGGGCAATGTCAAATAATAGTTCTCGGCTCAGGATGTCAATGAAATAGTATTTTATTTTCAAATCTTAGAAATGAATGAGTATTTCAAAATAGCATTTGTACCTAGGACTGAAATCCATTAATATGTCTGAAAAATAGTGACAGAAATCCCTGAAGGATCCAAATAATCGGCACAAAACCCAAATGTATCAATGAAATCCAAGTAGGATGATTATCAAACAAGTCTTAGTCGAAAACACAGTAAGAATACCACTCGGGACAGACTAAGTCACAATCCCCAATCACAAACGACGCCGGACTCGTCACAGAGTGCGTGTTTCGCCTCAATATAGCGTTACAATGCGATATTCCTGGGTTTCAAACCCTCAGGTCACCATTTACATCTATTACTCACCTCAAGCTGACCCAAAATCTAGCTCGATATGCCTGTTCCCCTTGAATCGACCTCCTCGCACGTCGAATCTGATCAAAACCACAAAGAATATGTTACAATAGGCTTAAGGAACATAACCCAATCGAAGAGACTCGAAAAATATCAAAAATCACGAAGTTGGCAAAACCCGAGCCCCAGTCCCACTTCTCGAAAAATTACAAAATTCACAGCACCGGATTTCTCGTCCCGCCATGAGTCCATACATATCAAATTTATCAAAATCAGAGTTCAATTGCCCCCTTAAATCCTAAATTTTCATTTCAAAAGCCAAACCCTAGTTCTTTCAATTTTTACCTAAATTTTCATGAATTTAAAGGTTGATTCTTCAATAAAAATGATGTTTCTAGGTCACGAGACTCACCTCCAATCAATTTCCGTCGAAACCCTCTTCAATATCTCCCAAAAAGCTTTCAAGGTGGTTAACAATGGAGGAAAAATGGATAGACTCGCAGATGAAATATTCAAATAAAATCCTTCTGCCCAGTTAATTTACACTATGCGAACGCAAGGGTCCTCCTACGTTTGCGATAACCAAATAATGACTCCGCCAAAAATGCCCTTCACGAACGTGGCTTCATCCACGCGAACGCGAAGGCTTGGGTCCTTCCCTTACGCGAACGTGATCTGCCTTTACGCGAATGCGATGGTTCACCAGCCTCCCCTACGCGATCGCGAGGCCCCCTGACGTGAGCGCGTAGGCCAAAATTCCTGGCCCTCAAGTTTCCTCTACGCGGTCCGACTCTCCCCACGTGAACACGATGAACAAATTCTTTGCAACACCACAGCTCAAAAACCTACTAAAATGGTCCGATTGACTATCCGAAACTAGACCGAGGCCCCCGAGACCTCAACCAAAAACACCAACACATCCTAAACATTATTGAAAGGTTCTCCAATCATCAAAACCCATCAATCTAAAATCATTAAATCACATCGGATTCAAGCCTAATTTTCTTCAAAACTTCTGAAATACGCATTTGATCAAAAACTCGACCAAAACACCTCCAAATAATTTGAAATTTTGCACACACATCCAAAGTCACCGAACAAAGCTACTACAACTCTCGGAATCCCATTCCGACCCCTGAATCAAAACCTCACCTATAAAGCAGAATTCACCAAAATAATAATTTCGCCAATTCAAGCCTAATTCTACATTGGACCTCCATAATCAATTCCGATCGCACTCTTAAGTTACAAAATCCTTCGTAGCTAACCGAATCACTGAAAATTACATCTGAGCCGTCTAACTCGATAGTCAACATCTGGTTGACTTTTTCCAATACAAGCCTTCCTTAAAGAGACGAAATATCTCATTTTTAACCGAAACCAAATCAATTTGACTCTAACTCACCAAATGCCCATAATGAAACATGAAGAAGCAATAAACGGGGAAAATGGGGCAGTAACACATGAGACGACGGGTCGGGTCGTCACAAGAGATAAGCATGAAAATTGAAAGTGATAGCACGGATGTTATCAAACTTTTGCGTGAAGACGATACTAACTTTCAAAATATTATTCTTAATTGCAGATGGTTAATGCACCAACTGAAGCTTCAAGTACTGAGGCACAACTTTAGGGAAGGAAATGAAGTAGCTCATCAACTAGCTAAGGAAGCTTTGCAGAAATCTCTTAATAACAAATACTTTTACCATGCTCGTCCACCTTTTTTTGTGCAAGAAGAAATCCAAAAGGACAATCAGGACTCTTGTAATAGTTTAAGAACTATCTCTATGGATGTTTGTAATTTTCTAGCAACTATGGGCAATAGTAATGCCCTAAAAACTATGTCCGACTCATGTGCATTACTTTTTAAGTAATATAAATATCGTGCTTTTATGTTAGAAAAACAAGTTAACATATAGATTTAATGTTAATCAAATTAATATTTCAAGCATGCTAAATAAATTGACAAAAAAAAACTTTAATGTTAAACAAATTAACATTACAAGCAATTGGGATAATAAAATGATTATAGATTTCATAAAAGAATATAAATACTAAATTTATATTCTGAAAATTAAGTCCATAAGACTAATTTTAATAATCTGAAATTTATTAAAAATTACACAATTAAATTAAAATTTTATTTAGGTCATTAGCCAAATAGTTAAATTAAATAGGACATATATCGAGCATCTTTAAAAACGTATTTAAGAAAACGATATCAATTCTTGTTTATTCCACGTATAGCATATTCTTTTATAATATTAGCACATGATAAAGATTATGTATACAATAATGAGTAACACAAATTATGGGATCAATTTTTTCACTTATTTTTCTTTTTACATTCTCTCTCCTACTATTTTCTATTATATTTTGGTTGCTTGAGTTATCTTTTAAATCACTCTTTTCTTCTATTCTAAATTTCTTCCTAACTTAGCATGCAAATATTCTTTGAATATTTGTAGTACTTTAAATAGTTATATGAGTAGTATAAATAAAATATGTCATATATATTGTATATACATATATTATACCGCATATATATTTTATACATGCTATTATAATATCATCTATATACTTATTCCATGTATATATTTAGTTATCTACTATTGTTCCATATAAAACATAATATAATGGCCGAATGCTTTGAATTTTTTGAAACGTGATTTTAGGCCCATATTTATCGCGTCCTACTAAGTATATAATTATTTAGCTGCCTGTTTTATAAAATGCTTATTGCTGCTAGGTAGCTGAAATTTTTTGAGAAAACTACCCTCTATAGCCCCTCAAAATTTTAATAGCCCATGTTTTGACCCACTTTCAAAAAATGGCCATCCGGCCCAAACATATTTCGTATACTAACCGAACAGAATATGATAACATAAGTGCTTGTAGCTTAGTAGAGCGCCTATTTCCTAAGCAGGCGGCCGCAGGTTCGACCCCTACCTAGCGCAATGGAGAAATTTTTTTTTGCAACGTATAAATGTTGTATCCTAAGTTCGATAGTGTATCATTGGTGTACATTGAGCCTATCTCAACTGCGCTTGTGTATCTAAAGTGTATATATTTGTGTATCCCAAATATAACTTGTATCGTGAATGTATAATCTGTCTAAAAATATATAAAAAGTGTGTATAATGTGTATTTTCTAATATTTTGGAGTGTATCATGTATTTTTGTATAGTGACAGTCGTTTTGTATATATTTTGTATAGTAGCATCTATTTTGTATATTTTTTGTATAGTGACAATCTATTTTGTATATTTTTGTATAATGACTATTAATTTTGTATATACTTTGTATATTGACAGTCTATTTTACATATTTTCTATATAATGATATTCTATTTTTGTATTTCTATTGTATAATGCATATTTTCAAATTTCCTTCTCACCTACAAGAAAAACATTTTACTATATTAAGAGTATGTGCTAATTTACATTTCTCTTTTGTTCTTAATTGTTTATTTTTTCCTTTTCCTCCCTTGTGTTCTTTCTGTTGGTTGCTTCTGCAACTGTTTTTGGTTTCTTACAAATTTTAACTTGAACATTTACGCACATAAAATATTATCCTGGAAATGAATTTGGTTCAAGTTCTGATTTATACAGCAATGATAGAGTTGATATCTATTATTCAATTGGGATAGTACGAACATGGGTATTGCTTTTCGAATGATAAAATATTTATAATTTATTTATTGTACTTGGAAGATCTTAGATTACTGATTCTTATTCTGTTATATACAAAATATGTACCTATGGGTAATGCTTACATGTGACTTGCAATTTATTGAAGAACAAAAAAAAAGAAGTGAAATACAGCTTCTAAATGTAGAATTCCAATTCCAAATATATAAACTAATGTAAGATGCAAATTCAAAATTGAGATTACTTTAAAACTCAAAGACGAGCAAAGGATATGAATGGGATGTCATCTACGGTGAGTGGGTGTTTATCTTGGATTCTACTATCTGGCTACATGAATTAAGTGAGGGTGTGGGAAATAAGACGAAGATGGGGAGAATTCTTAGGCTAGCCTTTTAATTAGTTTTAGGCTATAAATTATACACTACAATTTTGTGGCTAGGGGTTGATATTAGTTTCTACCGACCGGCTATAAGTGAAGTTTGCTCAAATTGTTTCTTAGATATTATCTACTTATGTTTTTTCTTCTTTCTTAAATCTGCCTTCAAAGAAATTTTCAGACCATTTTCGAATGGGCTTTTAGCCCAATTTTTTTAATTTCTAGCCTCCAGAGAAAGAAGCCCAGCAGCTACTTTACTCCAATTTCATAATCCCTTTTTAGTCTTCCATTTAAATTGAGAAAACAGCAACCGAATCCTTTTTTTTTAACCCACGATTTTCTTCTTTAAAAAAAATTAAAATTAAGAAGACGTTTGACTATAGAAAGAACCCTAATTTCTTTTTTGTTTCTCTTTTTTTCTATCGTTATTCTGCCGCTTTCGTTAGAACTTTTTTTTTTTCCTTCGCTGGATCAGTTTCTTAAGAAAAACTGACCAAAAGAATTTCCAGATAAAAACTGTCCAAGACTGATATAGAACTTATTTCAATTCAGTAATAAAATATTGTTTTCATTCAAAACAATTATTCACTGATTTACTCAAAAATCAGCGGTAAAAAATTTATATACTCGTACAAATTTTGTACTAAATCAGCGTATAAGACAATTTTAGGCAGTCCAATTACACATAGAATATTAAAATAAACAATTACATAGTTCTAGATTCAGACTATGATTTGAACAATTTTAGTATATTTCTGCACCCGAAAACCAGCCTATGGCTCTGATACTAATGAAGGAACACGTTAATCTAAACACATTAGATAGCGCGTAAATCGTAAAACGAGAACTTACTTGTTCTTCGTGAAACAGAAGCGAAAATGGTTGAATCGTGGCTGTAATTACTGGTCGGGGTGATTGTCAGAATGTATTTTTTAAGGTACACACTAAGTATACTTATATAGGGAATATTAGGATTAACTTATAATCTCATTGGGTCTTAGAGTACCCCTTATGGGTGGACCCAATATTTCCTACGTTGGGTTTCTTTTTTCATTTACTAAATTTCTCTGGGTTTTAACACAAACCATATTTGAATTATTTGGTTGAATTTAACGCTGTTAAATTCATGCTCGACGTTCATGTGCTCTTCGTTGAAAAATCCATGACTCATGCTATTAGGTAGTCTCAAGTGTTTATTATTAGTGTTAATTTTCAACAGGCATGTCCGTGTGTTTGAACTTCACGTGCTCAAATGATAAAAATTAATTTTCCTAAAGTTAATCTTGAGCCTGGAACGAACAATGATTAAACTTTGACATGTTCTTGGCTTATGTTAATTTTAGAACATTTTGATTGTTTAGACGCATGCTATTCATTCCAATATTAAGTCTTAAATTGGGTCTTCCTTGAATAGTTGAACACTAAAAGGTCGATCCATTGAATAATAATAATAATATAGTGGTTTGGAGATTATTCACTTTGTGCATTTGATTTTCATGACTGATATGGACAGTGAAAACGGTTCCTTCATCAAATGTTGTTTCACCCTTGGTGTGACTAACATGATTTAGTAGAACTAAATAGTAGTTGTGTGTCCTTGTAATTTTTAGCATGCAAACTTTATTTGCGATAAATTGTTATGTATGTGCATGTGAGTTGGTTCATCGTGCTTTTAATACGCTTTTCGTTATTCCATCTCGTGTAATCACTTTATTTACTATTCTATGATTATTTGTTTGTTAGTATTATATATGTATACGGTTAAAATCGGGCCTATTCGATTTTGTTATTTTATCGAGACAAGGGAGTTGCATCAAGGGTAACCATGTAAAAAATCAGGCCTGAGCTCGAAGGCGAGGCATCGAGTCTGTCGAGACCGTGGCCAACAACAGTAGAAACTAAGTATGATCGATTTCGAGTGAAATGCAATAACAGAAAGGCATGATACCCGTAACCGAGGTGATCACGGCCGAAATCTCGGAGTAGATCAATTAAGGGCGGTTATTTGTACCAATCATGGGATATAGTTTCATAGTTAGAATTGTACTATAATTAGGACTCTCTTAGTATATAAAGGGGGTGCCCATCATTTGTAAATACCTTACATTCATGAATATCAAAGCAATATAATATTTATGTCTTTGCTCACCAACTTGTTGCTCTTTAATTGTTCTTACTTTGCCAAGCTTAAGGGTTCATTAGCTCGAGTGCATTGACCAAACACTGGTTAGCTTTGTATTATTATCAATTTACATGGTTTATCAATAGTTATTAGGTGAAATCACATATCCTCAAAACCACACTATAAGTTTAATTGTTATCCATTTTTTAGGATAAACAGTTTGGCGTGCAATATGGGACTAAGAATATAGAGATTGCCTAGTATTAATCCTCATAACACACACTGCTTTTACACTTGTTCTTGTAAGTGACTTTGATTTCAGTAATCAACATATCAAACTCTCAAGCAGTGCCCACTCATACAGACACCAGCCTGGTCTTCATGGCGAGAACGAGCAAATAGTCGCCCGAGAAAATGGAGTACCTCTAATCAATCCATATGGACCATAGGCCGTAAATCCAATCGATGCTAATTCTCGTGTTGCGACCCATGGATATTTAGGCATTGACCCTGAAAATAGCGTCCACAGAGACGCCTGAGCAGCCGATCAACATGCACAGAGCGGTGAAGAAGATAGGATTAGCCTTTGAATGATATTTGAAATGTTACAAACTCAGCATGTCGCAATAGAGCAACTTCGAAATCAGGCACCAAGTAGGATCGAACTCGATAGATAACAGGAGTTTATTTATAGGGTCGAACCTGTATGGAGAAAGTTGAACGATAATGGATCAGGGATTGACCTCGCCGTCATGAAGATGCTATAGGACTCACTAAACTAATATAATCAGGTGAAAAGAAAATTGAGGCAAATGACAAAAAGGTAGAAACGTACAACTCACGAGTTGACTAAATATCGAGGCCACCGCCGATCGTAAAGGGTTTGGATTCGAAGAAGTACGTACATAAGCCTTTTCCTCAAAGTGTTGCTCCGAAGCCCATTCCTAAGAAGTTCCGTATGCCGGACATCCCAAGTACAACGGGACAACTGATTCTAATAAATACATCACTTCGTACACATATGCAGAATAAAGGAAAATAACTTAGAAGATGATGAGATTGAATCTGTTTTTCTGAAAAACTTTGGAGAAACATTTTCGAAGGGGGAAATGATATGGTACCACAATTTGCCGCCCAATTCCATCGATTTTTCGCCATGCTCGCAGATTCATTCGTAAAGGCACACGCTAGAGCAATAAAGGTCACGACCAGGAAGTCAAACCTCTTCAAAGTGAGACAAAAAACAATGAGATGCTAAGGGAATTTGTTTCTTGATTTCAGATGGAACGCATGGACCTACCCCCTATTACTGGCGATTGGGCTATCCAAGCCTTTTACTCAGGCTTGTATTATGTCAACCAAAGTACAATTTGATTAAATATACGGCGGTGACCTGGGTCCATATGCATAATCGATACAAATGGAAGATATGAGTCAATGATGATAAGTTGGGAACTGCATCCGGTTCCGTTTAACTAAACAGATCCGAAGGTAGGATTTAAAGAGACATCGATAGAGAGCTGTGATTGAATAGAGATTGATACCAACATAAAGCGCATATCGAAGAAACAACGGACCAGGACGTTACCCCGTTCAAAATAATTGAAGGAATGATCGAGGTAAAAATTCTCAAGGGCTTATGAGTAAGATTGGCTTTGATAAGAACATCGAGCCTAAGGAAGCATAACAGTTATCGGAATACAACTTCGGCATTGATGCTTCAAATATTGTGTCAGCCAATGGACAAATCAAGGATACTAGGTGGCCCAGACCCTTGCAAATCGATCCATCTCAAAGGAATCCGAATCAAATGTGTAAATACCATGAAACCTATGGTCATAGAATCGAGGATTGAAAATATATAAAGGAGGAGGTAGCTCTTTTATTCAACGAAGGTCATCTTCGAATGTTCTTGAGTGACCGAGCAAATAATCACTTTAAAGATATGGATACAAACAGGAAATACGAATAGGAGGAACTCCAACATGTGATTTATATGATCGTCGGCTAGGTCGATATCCCTCAAGGTCCGACAATCAAATGCACCAAATTCACAATCACAAAGGAGAAGCTTACCCGGGACTTCTTACCAGAAGAAACCTTATCTTTCAATGATGAAGATACGGAATAGATTGAACAACCCCACAATGACGCATTGTTAATATCTATCCTTATGAATAAATTCAAGTTAAATGTGTATTGGTGGATCCAGGTAGCTCAGAAAATATAATTCGATCGAGGGTTGTAGAGTAGCTCGGTCTTCAGGATCAAATTGTACTTGCAGCTTAAGTGCTCAACCACAATTACCGGCTTAGACCAGATCGGAACAACATCGAGGATGATGATTGTATGATACCTTGAACCTTCATACCCCCGATGATTCTGATGCCACAAAGTCAACGATCGAAGAGCCAAAAAAGTCATACTGATCGAGTATCTACCCAATTAAAAAGTATACCTGGGCATCGAGTTAACTCCCGAGCTTAGGGAAAAACTCACTAAATTCCTTATTAAAAATATGAATTGTTTTGCTTGGTCGCATTTTGACATGACAGGGATCCTACCGAAGATCACCATCCATCGATTGAGTTTTGACCCAAAGTCCAAGCCGGTAAAGCAAACGAGAAGGCCACAGTACCAGGTAATGCATGCATTCATCAAGGATGAGGTAATCAAACTTCTTAAAATAAGATCCATCCAGGATGTTAAATATCTCAATGGCAAATATAGTCGTTGTTCCTAAAAAAGGCACTAAACTCTGAATATGTGTAGAGTATAAAGACTTAAACAAAACATGCCCCAAAGATTGTTTTCCTTTTCCGAATATCTATCACGCGATCGACGCCACAAGACCTTCAGCTTTCTCGATGCTTACTCCGGGTACAACCAAATATAAATGAACCCGCAGGATCTTGAAAAACTTCATTTATCACTAAGTATGATACTTATTGCTATAATGTAATGTCGTTTGGGCTAAAGAAATGCCTCTTTTACCTATCGTTTCCTAGTAAACCAAATATTCAAAAAAATAAATATGTAAATCAATGGAGTTTTATATCAATGACATGCTAGTTAGGCCCTTGTGTGCAGAGGACCATCTGGCACATTTGCAGGAAACTTCGGCATCTTGAGAAAATACAACATGAAGCTCAACCTCACGAAATGTGCATTCGAGGTCGGTTCAGGAAAGTTCCCTTGCTTTATGGTATCAAATTACGGAATTGAGATCAACCCCGATAAAATCAAAGCAATCAAGGACATCACAATTGTGGATAGTGTATTGTGTTGAAATAAAAAGGGATCTTGTGGCACGTCGTCCACACACACACACACACACACACACACACACACACACACACACACACATATATATATATATATATATATATATATATATATATATATATATATATATATATATATTATAAATTGTGATCGTGTGGCACGCCGACCACCTACATATTATAAATTGGGATTGTGTGGTACGCCGACCACTTACATATTATAAATTGGGATCGTATGGCACGCCGACCACTTACATATTATAAATTGGGATCGTATGGCACGCCGACCACTTATGCAAAAATGGCCCGCTTCCGCGAACCAGCCCAGCCTCCCCTGGGTCACTTCTGCGTTAATAGGGCCGCATCTGCGGAACCGCTTCTGCGGTCCTATTTCCGCAGATGCGAAAATATCATATGCCAGAATCTCAGGCCTGCTATAAATTCAAAATTTTCCCGTTTTACCATCCGAACACATCCCGAAGTCCCCGGGACCTCAACCATAAGCACAAATGCATCACATTACCTCATTCAAACTTGCGCGTAACATAAAAACACCATCGTAAACATCAAAATCACCCTTTCCTCACGGATTCAAGCCTAATTTTCATAAAAACTTTCGAAGCCAACATTTGATCTAAAACCCGACTTAAACACCTCCGAATTACCTAAATGTTTTGAACGCATATCCAAAATCACTTAACTAAGCTACTGCAGCTCTCGGAATTCCATTCCGAGCCCCGGATCAAAATCTCACCTACCGTTCGGATTTAGCTAAAATTCAACCTTAGATCTACACCGGACCTCCGAATTCGATTCCAATTGCTCTCCCAAGTCATAAATCATCCCCCGAAACTAGTCGGATCATCATAAATCCATTTCGAGTTGTCTAACTCATCGGTCAACATTCGGTTGACTTTTTCAAACTATTCTTCTCATAAAGAGGTTTATTTCCTCATTTCTATTAAATTTCCATCTGATTTGCTTCTAACTCTCCAAACACATATAGATTAACATGTTAAAGTATTAAATGAAGAAAATGGGGCAATAACTCCCGTAACGACGGGTTGAGTCGTTACAATAGTATTGGTTGTTGAATCTTGATGGTCTGTAGATTGATTGTCCTTCCTCGAAGTTTGGTGGAGCATCCATGAAGATCCTTTCTAGGTGTTAAACTTTTAGAAGAACCTGCTCTGGTACCAATTGATAAAAATTGATGGTCCACCAAACAACATAGAGAACTAGGTTCTCTATCAATTCTCAAAGTAAACAATAGAAAATAAAGTACGCATAATATTTACGTGAAATACTCCCACCTCACAGGATTAAAAACCATGACCCGCCCAAGTAGGATTTTGATGTAAATGAAGAATCTATGTTAAATTTTATTAATTGTGGCAAACATCATCTTTTGGAACTCAAGTCCAAACATATGAGCTTATTTCAAGAAGCCAAGAAGTCCAAGAAGCTCGAGATTGTTTTCAAGAAGTTAGGATTCTTTCCTTTTTAAATAGGATTTATTTTAATTATTTTAAAATAAGGATTTTCCTTTTAGTAGGATTCCAGTTTCTTTTCCTTGTAGAATAGGGATTTCACTTTTCTTGTCTTTACTTATTTTATTTCTTATTAGAATATGAATTGTAGTTATCAAAGAAAAGACCTAAGCCTATATAAAGGATTCCCTTGCCTTGTAGAATAGGAAACTGTCACGATCCTAAACCCAGACTCGATCGTGATCGTGCCTCTTATGAAGGCATGGCTAGCGGACACATACTCCAAATTAATTAACAGATACAAAGATTAAAAAACAAGTCATTAATAACGATAAAAACCAAAATAGGGTGAAATACATCAACTGCGGAAAAACAACCAACACAGACCGACTTCGGGGTATCACCAGTCATGAGCATATAACATAAGCCTTGAGTATGAGAGACAGTCTATTACAGAAACTAATACAAGGGAATATAAGATAAGAGGGAGAAGCACCAGGCTGCGAACGCCGAACAGCTACCTAGTAATCCCTGAACAGCCTGCTGGAAGCAGTCAACACTCACTAGCATGACTCGAAGCTCCTGGACCTACACACATGGCGCTGGGAGTAGAGTGAGTATGCCAACTCAGTGAGTAATAACAATAAATGAAGACTTAGTGATTTGAAAACACGTAAAAATCACAACAAGATGCCACACATAGGCAGTATAAAATCAATGCAGTGCGATAAAACAATGAAATTGGTAAGAAACACCTTATTCTAGTGAAAATCCTCTTCAAAGAATCTTTAGTAGTTAAAAAAGTGTATGATAAAACAACGAGATAAGGTAAACACGTAAAATCAGCTCCTCGGGCACAGTATCAACAAAATCAGCCCCTTGGGCATAATAGCAACAAAATCAGGCCCTCGGGCAATAACATGGAATTACCTCAGCCCCTGGGGATATATCACATATCACACTGGGTACCCGCGCTCATTGGAGGTGTATAGACTTCGGGAGAGGCCCCTTACGGCCCAAACGCAACAACAAGCCATCTCGTCGCATAATTAATAAGCTTTCAGCCTCATATCAAGCAACCTTGTGGCATACAACTCAGGCCCTCGGACTTATAATTATAATCAGTACAATACTGTTGTGTCATACAACCAAATCCCATAATAGTCCTCACAATAATAACCCTCAGCCCTACTCAATCAGAAATCTCTAAAAGCCACTCGTGCACCGTAAATTATGATGCTCAGCTCAAAATATCATTTAAGATGTCAAGACAGAGTAAACATGGCTGAGTTATAAAAAGAGTAGAATATAGCATGACTGAATACAAGTATAAAGTCAAAACAGCGAGGAATAGAAGTAAAAATCCTTTAAGGGTCTAAAATAGTTGGCACAAGGCCCAAACATGGCATTCAGCCCAAAACATAATGATAGCAAACAATTTTCAATCAAATACGCGGTAAAATAGTCATACGGGATGGACTAAGTCACAATCCATAATAATGCATGACCCCACGCTCGTCATCTAGTATGTGCATCACCTCAATATAGCACAGCGATGTGAAATTCGGGGTTTCATACCCTCAGGACAAAATATACAATCATTACTCACCTCAATCCATTCCAAACTCTAACTCGCGATGTCTTTGCCTCTCGAGTCGGCCTCCGAATGCTCCAAATCTAGCCAAAATGAGTACATAATCATCAAGACATGCTAAAGGAACAAAGCCCACTCAAAAGTAATTAAAATACCACATAAATCCCGAAATTAACCAAACCCGATCCCCGGGCCCATGTCTAAGAATTTGATAAATTTTACATCATTAGACTCCTTATCTCCCCACGAGTTCATACATATCAAAAGTACTAAATCTAATCACAAATGATTCCTAAAAACCTTGCTCAAAGGTCTCAAATTATCAAGCCTTAGTTTCCCAATTTTTAACTCTTAATTCACATTAATTGCTGGCCAAAATAGTAGGATAATTCAATAGGATTGATTACTAGGTTGAAAAATCTTACCTCCAAACAATATCCTTTGAATCCCTCTTTAAAATCTTCCTAAAAGCTCCAAAGCCAACTTAGAAATGGTGGAATAACCAAAAATTTGCGAAGGAAATATTTTGTACCTTCTGGCCAAGGCTTTTCGCGCCTGCGACCCATTCCTTGCTCCTGCACAACCGCTTCTACGGTCCAAGCACCGCTTCTGCGGTAATCGCTTAAAGCCCATTTCACACCTCCGACCGGACATCCGCTTCTGCGGGCCTGCATGTGCAGTTCATATTTCGCATTTGTGGTATTCACTTACCTTGCCTAAGGTCGCATTTGCCGCTCCTAAATCTTTTGCAGGACCTAACATGTCGTTCCCTAGCCGCATGTGCAGTTATGTCAGCAATTGGAAAGACTTCAGTTGCTAAAACCCAACTCAAAACTTCTGTCAACCATCCGATATCACCCCGAGGCCCCCGGGACCTCAACTAAAAGCACCAACAAGCCATATACTATTATTCAAATATATACCAATCTTCAAAACACCTCAAACAATGTCAAATCAATCAAAACACATCGGATTCAAGCCTAAGGTTCTCAAAATCTTCCGAATTACGCTTTTGATAAAAATATCTATCAAACCACGTCCAAATAAACTAAAATATTACACGCATATCTCAAATAACACAACAGAACTACTGCAACTCCCAAAATTCCATTCTGATCTCCATATCCAAATCTTACCTACCAACCGGAAAAATGCCAAAATTGCAATTTCGCAAATTCAAGCCTAAATCCACTATGGACCTCCAAAATACCTTCCGATCACACTCCTAAGTTCTAAATCACCTCCCTAAGCTATTTGAACCATCGTAGCTCTCATCTGATTCCTTTAACACATAAGTCAACATCCGGTTGATTTTTCCAACTTAAGCTTACTCAAAAAAGACTACGCATCTCAAACCTTGCCAAAATCTTTCCGAATTCAAACTAACTAACCCAATACCACATAACACAGATAAACAAAGGATAAGGAAGCATAAATAGGGAAAACGGAATGGTAACACATGAAATTTCCGACCGGATCGTTACATAAATTCACATTTTTAAGGTATCCTAGTTTTATAATAGAGTGTTTTTCTCTATTTATCTTCTTTATCCTTATTTTTTGTTCCGAGCAAGATGGTGATAGTTTTTATCATATTTTCAGTTACATGTGGTATTTATTTATCACATTAATTTATTTAAAGTGGTGGCTTTCGGAACTTGTTTAGTTCTTGATCTTCTAAGAACACGTTTTATGATAAAAATTTGTTCTTTTGATATCATAAAATCTTAAATTTTATTGAACTGGTGCAACATAAATATTTACTTGCTTTGAACGAGTAAATAGTCTTTCTTATAGTTCAAAACTTTATCTTTCACCTCCTTTTTGAATCATTAGATTTGATTCCTAAAACTTAAGATACGTTATTTCTTGAAATTGATCCACAAACCATGTTTTTGTTTAGAGATATTGATCCTGGTCGGTTGGTTCTTTGTTAACTCAAAGATTCACATCAATTTGGTATCAGAGCTCTAACCCACAAGTCCAAAGATTGAGAAATGATCATGTCTATGATTCAAACAAGAGGAAGATTTATGGTTCAAGAACATGAATCTCTTTTTTACACTAGGTGCCATGGAAAAGTTTGATCATTGATCATTGATCGTGGGAGTCATATAAATATTGTTTCTGAAGAGATGGTTACAAAACTTGGATTGTCAACCAAACTTCATCTATATCCTTACAACATTGAAGTTGAAGATGTTAATATTTTAGAGATAACTCGTCAATGCTTAGTATTTTTTTCTATTTTAAGATTTATAAATACCATATTTGGTATAATGTAGTAAAGATGAATGCTTGTCTGTTATTACTTGGAAGACCTTGGGTGTTAGATAGTTGTGTTAAATATGATGTATACCTTAATATCTATTCTTTTACAAAGGATAAACATAAGATTATTTTTGTACCATTAAATCTAGAAGAAACTGCTAAAAACCTGAAGCTCAATGATGAATCTATTCTGACCAAATTACAAATAATTGGTCCAATCAATAGAGAAAAGCCTTTGAACGTCGGTCCAATCAAAGAGGAAGAGCATGAAATGAATCTGCAAGTTGAGGATTTACCTCCGAAGTTTGATGATGGTCTGTTAGAGTATCCCACATGTGAGATTAATTTTTCACCTAATAGATATGCTCAACATTATATTAATTTCATTGTTTATTCTATCCTTCCAAACGAGGCAGTATATTGAATTAATCCATGAAATTTTGCAACACAAGAGGAAGGGTTGCTTAAAAGGAGTCTATAATGGAGTGTCTGAGTTCATACTTTGTTCCAGTTTTTTTTCTTGCTCTTAGAGAATGAATATTTTCAAAAATATGTTTGAATAGGAGATCTCAAAATAAACTCCATCAATGGATATGATCTAGTTAAATGTGAGAGCGTTGTTGCTGATGAATTCTCAAGAAGATATACTTAGATTTTCAAGATAGATCTAGAGGTACTTGAATTTGATTCTTCTAAGAGTTTTTGTGGTACTAAATCGATATTTTGGCCATATTCTATAAGCAACACATTGACATGGAGAAGTTCAAGATTTCTAAAGATAAAAAGAAAATAACGTACGGATTAGTGTTTGAAAATCTATCTAGGAAGATATGTTGCAGATCTATAAACTGGTGCAGCATCAAAAAAAACTTTAGTGAGTAAATAGTCTTTCTTATAGTTCATATCTTTATCTTTCACCTCATTTTTGAATCATTAGATTTTGAGTCCTAAAATTTGAGATACGTTGTTTCTTGATATCAACTCACAAACCATGTTTTCGTTTCAATATCTTGATCCTGGTCGGTTGGTTCTTTGTTAACTCAAATAATCACATTAGATTTCAACATCACTCACTCAGAAAACTTCATATTACAACCCATTGGAATCTAAGAATTAAACTCTTAATCTGATACCTCTATAACTCTATTGTAAGCCCTTTGTAACTCTTTAGAAAGCTGCACACTTGGCTCTAGTAAACAACCAAAACAATAATTGCTTAAATGATGTCCTACTAAATGCTTCTAAAAAGATGTGTAGGAATTACAAGTAAATAACATACGGCAAAGACACAACAATACTAAAGGACACAAATCATATTCAATGCTGGGTCTGGTCCTTTGTCTTGTAGCTGTGGTCATGACACAGAATTTCTACCCTCGGGACTGTGATGGAACCTAATATCACACTTGCTAGGCAAGCCAATCTTAAATTATTATAAACCAATTTCTTTTATATTTAAATAGTTATGAGTAAATAAATTTAAACAAGTAAAAATAATTGCGGAAGTAAGTAAAGAGTCTCATCGTATATATACTATTACCAACATTATAGCTATTATTATCAAGAATCTGGTGTCACAACTCACCAAACATACTAGGATTTTCTACAAACACCAGTTTGAAAGAAATTATAACTGTTTTGGAAAGAAGGAAAATAGTAATGTAGAAATGTATAAGGGGACGTCAATGCATGCGGAAGCCAGCAGGGCTATATTGGGTCTCCAAAACTGTGAACCTACAACCAATCTCTCAATCAGCCACTACCTGCTTCGAGATCTGCATAGAAATTGCAGAGTGCAATATCAATACATCTGATCCCAGATACTGATAAGTGTCGAACATAACCTCAACGAGGTAGTGACGAGGCTACGGCAAGAAAATTACAATATAACCTATATACAGTATGTAATTAAGCGAAAAGAAGTAGGGAACAAAATAAAATAGTAACTTCCGAAGAATGAATACAGAACTCAAATATCTTGTCAATACCCAGCTATAACCAATCCTTAAGTGACATACAAGACTACAGAATAACTGACATAGTAGAATAAAGATACATAAGCACAATAAACAGATGTGGCGCGCATCTCGATCCCACTACATAATCATTAACTATATAAATATTCACCCTTATTACTCCATATCAATCCGCCTTTTTTTCTCATGTCGTGGCATGCCCGATACCACCGTACAATAGAAACTCACCCTTATTACTCCTCAATATATCACCCTTATTGCTCCTGTAGTGATGTGCAACCCTCTACCATATAATAGCATTTCATCCTTTCCTCCTCAATACATCACCCTTATTCCTCATGTTACGGCCCACAATCCGATCCCACCATGTTAATACCAATTACATAATAACAATAGAAATTTCATAATTTAGCTCAAAACTCCCCATAATATTTAAACCTCAACTAAAACAAATGGAAATATGTACAATTATTAAACTTCACTCCGCAAAACCAATCCAAAATATACCATAAAAATATCGATAAACTAACTTGAGCTAATAATATGAGACAATGAAACTACGGAATTGCTAATACCATCAACAATGAAAAACAATATCTGACAAGTAGTAATTAAGCATGAAATACAAGTGAAGCATATAGCAATTAAAGCAAGGAACAATATATTAAGAACGGAAAGGGAATAGTTAAAACAGATAAATTGGTGGCGTATAGGTACTCTCCACCTCAACTATACTCCACAAACGTGGATTTTCACATAGAAATTAAGTTGGAGATCCTCAATCCCTCGAGTCAAAGTTAAACACAACACTTACCTCGATCTAGAGGTCACTCACTGCTCAATTACCACTTTTCCTCTAGTTTTCACTTCTAAACTACTCGTATCTAGTCATAATTAACGTAATAACATCAATTATTGCTAAGAAAATCAATTCCAATACTTCCTAAGAACATGAAGCCCACTCTCTCTAAATAGAAAAAAATGCATTTACAAGACAGCACCAGATCGAAACATTCAGCTGTCGACGGACAAAGCCGGAAGGTAGCGAAATTCCTTGTCGCATAAGTAGCGACCTGCACGAATGGTGTAACAACTGCCCCGCTGTCTCCGACATGGACCCGGTGAAATTGAACTCTCCGTTGTATGTGTTCCTAAGAAAAGGAATTTGTCCATTTTTCGGGGTCTCAAAGGGGCGATTACATAATTATAAGTTTCCCAACATTTCTTCCAAAAAGTCAAAAACCGACCACGGACCCACTTGGTCAAAACTCGAGGTTCGTATCACAATACATTCACCCATACGCTCGAATATGTAATTAGTTTCGAAATTCAACCTTAGATTGAGGTTTAAATTTCAAGTATGCAAAAATATCTAATTCTACCCAAACCCCCAATTTTCACCATGTAAACCTAGATTTTTTGTTGAATTTTTGTAAAATGAAGTGAAAGATTGAAAGAAACGAGTTAGGAATCACTTAACTAAGATTTGGGGAAGAAATGGTCTTTGAAGAATCGCCTATAGGGTTTCTTGTGTTTGGAAGTATTGAAAAATGAGAAAAACCCCGTCTAAGTCAAGACTTATCAGCCGCAGATGTCGCATTTGCGACCAGAGCTCGCATATGCGAGAAAGGTATCGCAATTGTGAACTCTTCGCATTCTAGCAACCTTCGCAAATCCGAACTTGGACTTCCGCAAATGCGTACCTATTCTTCGCAAATGAGAAATTACCAAGTCCCATCCATGCCTCCCATGCTCGCAAATGTGAACTTTCTTTGCAAATGCGAGGCTCGCATTTGCGAGCCAGACCTCGCAAATGTGAGATCTGCAAACCTAAAGCATACCGGCTATGTTTTCTAAGTTCATTTCACTCCGTAGCCTATTCGAAACTCACCCGAGATCTCGAGGCTCCAAACAAAATATGCACACAAGTCTAAAAATATCATTCAAACTTGATCAGGCGATAAAATCACCAAAATAATACCTAGAACTACGAGTTTAGTACCAAATTAAATGAATATTTCAAGAAAGTTTTAAAACTTCTAACTTCTCAATCGGACGTCCAAAACACGTCAAATCAGTTCATTTCTTACCACATTTCACAAATAGGACAAAATATCATAGCGGACTTGTACTGGGCTCCAAAACCAATACGGACCCGATACCAGCAAGATCAAACATTACCAAATTTCTTTAAACCATTAGAATTCAGTCTTTCAATGTTAATCAAAAATTGATATCCCGAGCTAGGGAACTTGGGATTTGATTCCAGACATACGCCCAGATCCTATATTTTACTACACACCCACTGGGACCCTCAAAATACAGGCCCGGATCCGTTTACTCAAAATATTAACCGAAGTCAACTAACATCAACCTTTTAGGCCAAAAAAATATTATTTCATCAATTTTTTACATAACAGCTTTTCGAAAATACGTCTGTATTGCGCACATAAATCGAGAAAGGATAAAATTAGTTTATTGAAGGCTTTGAAACACGGAATCGAGTTCTGAAACGTAAAATGACTTGTTGGGTCATCACGACTGCTTTGTTGTTCAATGCACCCGAGGGAAACAGAGGTGGGTGCATATTAGAGAGAATGTATGTATTGTAAATTCAAATATTGGTTCAAATCCTTGTAATATGTTGTATATATATCAGAGATCATAGGAGTAATTACAAGAGCATTTCTAGTTTCTAGCAAATTTCAATTCTGCTGGTGTAATATTGCAGTACAGTGCAGCAACTTTAACAATTGTAAAGTTGACTTGTGTGACGACCTGGGGACTTGATGTTGTCTGTTCCCTGTGCAGTTTCATTGAATAAAGCCAGACGATCGGATATGTTTTAGTGAGCACATGTACCTAATTATATCATGCTCTTATTTTGTTCTATCATGAAGTTTGACAAATTATCAAACCAAAGTCGCATAACTTCTCAAGTCTTCATTAAAAAAATTAAAAATTACAAGTACAAACTTGATCGATTATTGATGTGGTGATTGGGTTTTTGGACCCTAACAATCAAGATGGTTTCCAAAACAAAAAGATCAACCCCAAACAAATAAATTAGAAGAATGCATGATTAGTTAGTTTTGATGGCCATTGACTACCTTGATCAGCCAATTGAATTGTTGAAATATAATATTAATTACTCCAGTATTGTATTAACCTGGTCAATACGTGTCAAAACATAATTGGATGTTTTGGTCATTAAAATATTATTTTGTAAGACAACAAGTGTCTTACCTATTTTGAAGAATAAATGTTTGTCTTTCATACTCTTTAGGACCACATTTGATCTGGCTGTAATATTGAGCAAGATTCATTTACATGATAAATAGAAACAGTCTAATACTATTTATTTGTCCAAGTGGCTATAAAAAAGTACTAATACTAATTTATTTGTGCAACAGAAAGGGTTCGTGGAAACTGGAAAGCAACAAATTAAAGCACAAACATTGCCAACTGAGACAAGGTAAGGACAAAACTTCCCCTTGGTTCTTTGTTTATTATCAGTGTAGGATGTTCATTAAAACACACAAAAATCTAACCAAATTAAAAACCGACCAAATTTAATTTGATTTTAATAAATTAAACAAATCAAACCAAAATAATTATAAGAGTAGCTATTTTAAATTTATTATTGCGTGCGTGCGCACGCGCGCGCGCACACACACACACATATATATATATATATATATATATATATATATATATATATATATATATATATATATATATATATATATATATATATATATATATATATATATATATATATATATATATATATATAAAGTTTCAAAAATTTATGGTAAATGTTAATAGTTTCCACTTTTAATATATTTCTTTACCTTTACATTCTAGTTTGATTGGTAGTTTTCTTTTGTTTAATGTAAAAATCCATTGTGTTAAAAATAATACTATATTTTTAATTGAGTCCTTAAATTATCGATCACTATTTGATTCAATTATCATCAATATATCTTGGTAAACAATAGATTTCTCAAAGGGCAATTGATTTAGTAGTGTTACATTGAATATGTGGTCGCCGGAATATATGTTTGGTAGCGTATGTCTTATATTTAAGAAAACACGATAAATAATCAAAACAATCAAAAAGTCAACATAAATCGAATCGAGAAAAACCAACTTAATTAATTTAATTTGGTTCTAATATTTAAAACATTAACTTACATGATTTTGATTTCTTTTTAGAAAAAAAACAATCCAAACGGAATCATAAATATCACCGAATATCACATAAAGAAGCGAATTAGAGAATACACTTTATTATGTAATGGAAAATCGTGTCAGCTTCTTCCTTTCTTTCCGTTGTTTTGGATACAGGTATGCAGTTGAAATTAGTAATATAATTTATTAATTAACATTAAAATAAAGCATAAGCCAAAATATCTAAATCATTATGGCCTAACGAACATCGTAAGGGTCGTTTAATATTCAAATAAGACGAGACTAAATAGAATTGATGTTTTATTTGAATTTTGTAAATTAAGAGAATATATGATTTTATTATCCTTTACCCACGAACAATAGTCACTTCCACTCCAATTTAATCATTTTTCCGAGAGCTTTTCTGTCACTGGAATCAATAGAATGACAAGATGCAATACAAGAAAACTCATCACTAAATGATAGTACCGTATATAACATACGACATAGTACAAATTTCCAAAAATAAAGGGTTATAAAAAGTCTTGAATAATTGATTTTATCTTTGAAAATAGTAACTTCTTGTTCAGATTGTTAATCAGTGTAAGAATAATTGTGTTGTTTGATTAAAAAATTATGGAATTTTAATACATAAAAGGGCCAAATTTAACTTAACATTATGAGAAAATGTTTCAATATATTCCTCGTTATACTTTGGGTTCAAATATACTTTACTGGAATACTATTAGTTCAAATATATATCTCTTCTGTTAAGTTTGTTTAAGATGGATATCCAACTGAGGTGGATGTCACCTGGCATGCCACATCAACGCCCCTAACTCATTTTACTCCTCCCCTTTATTTATTTTTTCAACACCAAATTTTCTCTCCTTCCATCACCATTGCAGCCATAACATCAACCATGGATAATCTTGAATTTTCAGCTAGTCAATCACACTATGAGACTGAGTGCTGCCAATCTATAAATGCTTTGAGTACCAGAGTTCGAAAAAAATATATCCAAGCTTCGACAAATCCAGGATCAGTTGACGTGGAAATAACTCTTTGACATAGGTAAAAAAAATGGTGCCAATTCGATCCCTTAATTCGGAACCTAATCGAGATGACTTAACCTCCTTTCAAAGAGCTCTATCACAATTGACTTTAAAGCAGTCAAGTGAGGTAAAAGGTAAACTATAGCTTATCGCTAATCGCACCATAACATGAACCTCGCTAACCTTCTCGGCCAGTTAGTCTAACCAGATCCCCTCCTGCCTGGGTATGACAGTTGAGGTTACTCTTGTAATAATTTTAGGGTCCATCAGCAAAAATATCTCGGGAAGTAGTTACATTTGAGGACATAATAACAGAATAATTTAATTAGTCACCCCAATATCACGCACACTAGTAGTACATAAATAGATTATTTAGTTTCTCAAGGGAGAAAACTTCACCTAAAATTCGAGAAGCTTCCAAATGTACTGAATCCAGTGCGAGTGATGAGTGGAGCAACACATATATATAGAAGACTAAACTATGAATATAATATTATTCATGTTGGCGGTAGGGCAAGGGTGGCGGAGGAGAAAGAAATTTTAGTGGTGCAAAACAGAAGATGAAAGGTTGACATGTCACATGGCACCCACCTGATCATATATCAGTGCCACTATGACGATCCGGTCCGTCGTCACGTGAATTATCGCCCAGTTTTCCCCATAATATGCTTGTTCATGTTCCAATTTATATGTTTTGTGAATTTGAGTCAATTCGGATCGAGTTTGGTAGAAAAATGAGACAAATAGTCTCTTTGATAAAGGAATAGTTGAAAAAGTCAACCGAATGTTGACTTGTGAGTTATATGACTTAGAATTAAATTCTGATGGTTTGGTTAGCTTCGGGGGATCATTTTTGGCTTAGAAGAGTGATCGGAATTGAATTTGGAGGTCTAGTGTAAAATTAGGCTTGTATTGGCTAAGTTGGAATTTTGGCGAAATTCGGTCGATAAGTGAGATTTTGATCCGAGAGTCGGAATGGAAGTCTGGCAGTTGCAATAGCTTCGTTGGGTGATTTTTGACGTGTCTACAAATTTTCAGGTCATTCGGACATCGTTTGATTGGATTTTTGATTGAATGTTGGTTTCGGAAGTTATAGTTGAAACTTAGGCTTGAATCCGCATTAATTTGATGATTCGTGTGTTTAAAGATATGTTTTTATGATGTGAAAAAATTCGTATGATGAATTAGAGTGGATTTGTATTTTTGGTTGAGGTCTCGGGGGCCTGGAGATATTTTCGGAAGGTGAAACGGAAGAAAACGGAAGTGGACTGCTGGTATTTTTGTTGCAGCAGTGATTTCTGCTTCTGCGGGAGGGAGACCGCAGAAGCGAATTATGAATCGCAGAAGCGAGTCTTGGAGATGGCAAGCAAATTCCGCAGAAGCGGGTTCCTCATTGCAGAGGCGGGCCCGCAAAAGTGGGCAATGGTCCGCAGAAACAGAAATGAGCGGACTGGGGGACATCGCAGAAGCAGAGGTGTTCTCGTTTAAGCGGTCTCGCAGGAGCGAGATGTGAACCGCAGAAGCGGTTTGGTGATTTTAATGAAACTTGCAAAAGCGACGATTTTTCCGCATGAGCGGACACGCGGAAGCGGCCCATTGGCCCCTGAAGCGAAAATATCTAAGGTTTAATGAATAATGCTTGTTCGAATTTCAGAATCATAAACACAGTTGGGGGCTTCGAACTAAGAGGCGATTTTAGCAATTTTGAGGAGGAAATCGAGGGAATTCATCAGGTAATCACTCATGGGCTCAATTTATGTTAATATAGTGTTAAATCATGGAATTAACCTCTGAAAATTAGAGGATTTAAGGTGTATCAATGGGGGGTTTTTTTGCTCTAAGCCTCGATTATAGAAAATCAATGATTTGAGTGGGCAAACGGAGTCCGATTTTGGTAAACTTTATGTGTATGGACTCGGGGCGAGATAAAGGATCTGAAAATGTGACTTTCGTAATTTTTAAAGAAGCGGGCCCGGGGCTCGAGTATTGCTAATTTCGAGACTTTTCATGTATTTCCATTGTTTTCGATTGGGTGTTGTTCCATTAGCCTATTTTGATATATTTGTACTGATTTTGGCTAGTTTCGATGCGCGTGGAGGCCGGTTCGAGGAGATAATGCGTTACGGGCTTGAGTTTTCGCCGGATCGAGGTGGGTAATACTTGTAAATGATGTCCTGAGTGTTAGTAAACCCCGGACTTGTACATTCTTGTGTTGTATTGAGGTGACTTACACGCCGGATAATGGGAGTGGGGTAGAGCACCATTGGGGATTGTGACTTTGTCTGTCCCACTTAATAAAAAAATACTACCTAATTGCTTGAAATTGAGTTGACACCCTAATAAAGATATTAATTATCATGAATTGGACTGATTATCATGTTTTGGGCTCCGTGCCGATTATGTGAATCCTTCAGGGATTGGTATCAATGTCTTGATAATACTGTGCATATTTTTGTCTCAATCTAAGGTTTTAAAATGGTATTTTGCTACTCAGCATTTTCATAATATTTGAAAAACTTGAACAAGATTTTTGATGACATTTTAGCTGTGAGCTGATATGATATTGTTGCCCAATGGGCTTATATGCATTCATGATTATGCACGGATCGGGATGCACGCTGCAGTATGAGTGATATTGATATTGCGCTTGGGCTGTAGGAGCCCCTCCGGAGTCTGAACCCCCACAGTGAGCGCGGGCGCCTTTGCATGGATCGGGTTGTACGCTACAACGTCATATGGATTGCATTGCATACATACATTAGCTTACTTGCACTACGTGGCATGACATTTAGCACTCATACTTTACTAGCATACATGTGTTATCTGCCTTATTGACCAGATCCCCTGGTGGAAATTTGTTAAGGAGTGCTGAGCCTAAGGGGTTGATTTGAGTGCAGACTTGCACTGTTTGAGGTTGTACCCATGTATTGATCTGTTATACTGAGAGGAGGAGAAGTTAAAAAGAGATTTCTAAATAATCTACTCATTTATGATAAAAAGGAATTCCCTGAAAGTGTATTACAGTTTAAGAGATGATTTTGTATTTTATAGAATGAGATAATGCCTTGTATGATTTTCTTTTCCTTAGCATTATTTACTTTTATTACAGCTGAGTTGGAAGAACTCACTCGACTCCCTGCACCATGTGTGCAGATTCGGGTACCTGGAGGCTTAGTTGAGTTTGGTGTTGGTTTAGACCCATTGGGATCGTCGAGGTAGCTGACTGGCGTCGCAGGACCCGACATTTCCCCTTGTTACTCTGTTATTACTTATTGTATTCCGTGTACTCTTAGACTTGTAGAGTCACTTACACTGTTGTATTGATATTCTGATAGAGGCTCTTGGCTCGTGACCCTAGATCTTTGGGAAGTTATGTTGTCTTTAGAAGGTTTTGGGATATTATTATATCTATCACTTTAATTTGGATTCTTTCTCTGATAATGACTTAAAATAAGTGATTTTGAGCTCTAAGCTCGGGATGAGAGTGTATTTGGCCGGGCTGGCCTAGCAATGTGTTGGGTGGCATCACGATCGGGATTTGGGATCATGACAAGTTGGTATCAGAGCCTAGGTTACTAGGCCTCATGATTCTTGAGCCGGTTAGTAGTGTCTCGCGGATCGGTACAGAGACGTCTGTATTTATCATCGGGAGGTTGCAGGCCTTTTAGGAAACACTTCATAATCTTGGAATTCTTATCGTGCGTACTTGATTCCGCTTGAGATGTAATTCTTGAAATTTCTTCCACAAGTCTGTATTCGCACTCGAGCGCTTAGTAATATAATTTCCTTGATGACTTGTGACTCCCCGATCGAGGGGTAAGATATAATCTCCGTGAGTTCATGTTGGGCCAGTCGGGAGGACTTGAGGTTAGATCTTTGTCTATGGCTTAAGTACCAAGGTGCTGATTTTGCGAGCTGGTATTGTAAAATTTATATGATCAATATTATCCCTAATTGTGCTAATGGAGACTTGATAATGGGTGAGTTGTTACGTGTTCGACTCGTATTGTGATCCGTTGTGTAGCCCCTAGCTATGGGCGTGGTGAATATATTCATGTCTCTTAGTGGAAAGGTAAAGTGCACTATGTGTGGTAGTATGAGTTCAGACTCAGAAAGACCGAATGTGTTGTGCTATGTGTATTGTGGTGAAAGGTAGTTCATATATGTTATGATTCAAGCAGGTGTAGCGCATGCCTATGTATCACTTTTGATGAGGTAATTTATGTAGTATTGAGGTTAATGTTATTGACATACATTGTGATGTCTTGTCAAGTTGCCGATGTATTGTTAAGATGGTTTTGGTGATTCTATGGCAGGTGGATAGGCCAAATTACAAAGGAAACTCTGTCAAAATCTTTGGAAAATTTTGGACTTAGAAAAGGTTTTGTCACCTAAAGAGTGGGCTTAACGGTTGTGTGTGTATAAATGCAAGAATTGCAGAAGAATTAAGATTTATGATGATTCGAGTCTCTGCCAAAGCTTGTAAATGACTCGAGTTTAATCTCACTATAACATTGCGGCATTATTTATAGTAAGAATGTTATGAGTGGTTAAAGGTGCTTTAATATATGGCTTCGAGCCAAGTTGGGGAGATTGCTATTGGTTAACTAGTTGCACTGTTATATGCTATGTTGGTTCTGTCTCTAGGTATGTTGGGAAATTTTGATGAAGGGTATATGGTGCTTCGTTGATATGAAGAAATACTATGATGTTTTGAACTGATGTTGATAAAGAATGCTCGGTGTATAGAAAAGAAAGATAGCTATTTGTATCTGTATGTAATCATGTTCTGAGGTGTCAGAGTTCTAACAAAGCATGAGTTGTTCTGTTTAATAAGACAGTTGAATTACAGCTGAATAAGGGTGAATGATGCCCGAGAATAATTTTGCGGTGTTCAAGATTTTGCTTGTAACAGTCAGGTGCCTTAATATTGTGTATGTGGCCAAAGACTGTGGTTTCGTTAGAAGAAATCGAGATTTGTGGTATGTTATGTTAATTATAGGATTCTATGTATCCGTATTGGAAGGTAATGATAACGAATTTTGAATCGGAGGAAGTTCTTCAAAATAAAGTATTGTGAAATATGGTACTTCTGGGAAATATCTGAGCAAGTATTTAGTGGCTTATGGGTCCTAGATCGTGTGGTCTTATGTATGAGTCTTGTGTGGTAACCTGAGTTGAGGTATTGTGGCGTTACAGTAAGGGCTAATAATAAATTAAAGATGAATCAGAAAGGAAATTGGATAAATGGAATAGCTTGACAATAAACCGAAACGGTATGATAAGGATACGATTAATTCCTGGTATGTGTTTGAAGTAATGAGTCTTGCAGGTATTGTGCAACAAAGCTCTTAAGTGCTGGCAGTTGCGTAGCTCGATGTGGGTAGAAGGACTCAGTCCTGGCAATTTAGTTTGTGCAATGGAATTGGGAGAAAGAGTTAGTGATGTGTTTTACCGTGTTCTGAACATGAGTATATCTTATGTTGGTATGCGGAGCTTGGAATGTGTAATGATTTTTCTTCTATATGGGATCATGAAAGTCCTTGACTAGTTGAGTGCGTCGATGTCTGTAGTGTAGGAGAGGAATAGAAATTTCCATGTTATCTTAGTGTAGTATGGTATATGCGATATGCTATGAAAAGTTGATAATGGCATGTTCAAGGTTTGGGTTTAGTTCATAATATAATGGTAAGTCATTAGAATTCTGGAGCAGTGCGGACAGCTGCAGATAATTTAAAAATAGATCTTTCTGGTGATTAAGGAAAAATGGTACTGCTATTCTAGTGATTTGGCAAGGTATATGTTCAAAAAGGGCAAGGTAATGTAAGTTGATAATATTCGGTGGTATTGCGGTATTCTCTTGTTGGATCGACTGTAATAATTGAGTCGTTGATGGTATAGAGAATTTTTGAATGGATTTCGTGGTATGTATGGATGCTTGATGTGTGTCATGTACTCGTACGGTGAAGTGTGGAATCAGGTATAGTGATTCCTGTGTTATATATGTGTTGGAGCCTAGAAGTTCTCGTAATCCGCCTAAGCAGTGGTTGTATATCATGTGTATCGAAACCGTTTAGCGGTTGTTGGAAATTGAAAGCACTAGTAGCTCTCTCTTTTTGCTTGATATGATGAATTTGGGTTATGATATTTGATTGCAGACTGGTTGTCTGGACTAATGTGATATGGACTATGTCGGAAAATGCTACAAATTGCGTAGCAGAGTGCATCAGATTATGTTCCAGCAGGGAAGTTGTACCCCACGACCAGCGGACGGCTGGTAGGTAATACTCGGTCAGTTGGGCCTTCGCGGCGGATGTCAGTGCAGAGGTATCTACCATTGATTCAGTTCTGGTATTAAGGAACTTTTTCGGATGGGTTTCTTGTGGCCGAGCTTGAGGCTATATATGTTTATTATAATGAGCAACTTGACTCAATATACATTTCCTCTTGCAAGATTTATGCGTGGATCGGGTGGCATGCTGCCACGGGTTATTTGGATCGGGTGGCATGCCGCCACAGGTATGGTATCTGGATCGGGTGGCACGCCGCCACGGGAATGTTATTTGGAGCGGGTTGCACGCCGCAACAGTGTGATTTGGAGAATAGTTTTCTATATGTTACCTTATATACAATACTTCCTGGTTTCTGAGGAAAGTTTGTATTGGGTATGGCTCGGCGAATGGCGCATGGGTTGTGTCCCTACAAGATTTGATAGCGTATATTAATTGTATCACCGTGGGTGTGATTAATTGCTTGAGTTCAAACCTAAATATGTGCGTGGCTGACCGTTTTGAGCATGGTGACTTGAGGTGCTTCATGGGTGATTCACGCCCAAACAATGGTCATAGTCAATATAATCCGGTCAATTAAGTCCAGAGTCGATCCCACAGGGAATTAACCTATCAACTGCAACTTCTAAAACCCAATAACACTTCTGAATCAGCTTCCCAAACTTTTGAATATATTTTTGTGGATGTTTTCTACTAACTAACTTTTGCAAGAAACTAAAGACTTGAAAGAAAGAATTGAATGTGATTTAAAGAATGAAGAGAAAGACAAAGCTATAAATTTCCCCTTTTGATGGAATCCCTTCTGTTTGTGCTCATACAAATTGTCAATATTATTCTATCAATCATGAACACTATTTTTACCGTAATTATCTCCCGAGCAACTACATTAATTTACTAGTGTACTCTCCCGAGCTACCCTAGCTAGCGTGAACGGTTCACTTTAGATTGCACCCAAGGTTTCGTTATTCCTAACCCCACCTTTACGCCTACAAGTACAGATTCCTCCAATAATCTAGTGTGGTGTTGTTCAATAATTTACCTAAATATGCACTCTTTTCCAAGTTATGCACACTATATAGGCACATCTAATTGAGAGCTCTATCAATTAACTACAACAAGAACGAAGTTGAACAAACAGAAATCTAACTAACAATTTGTATTCACATAACCCAGAAGTTCATCACTCATAGGTTCCATCAAAACCTTAGATAAAGATTTAGCTACTCATAATCAAAGAAACAAGATAGATAATTGAATTCATAATTAAAGATTCAATGTAAAAGAACGAAAGATGTTGAGAGAATTCTATCTTACTAGTTTTCTTGCAAAAGTAATGAATAATACAATACTTTCCTCTCTTGGGCTAATCCTAATATTAAATATAGGGTTTAGGTTACATAATTTCCGTCTTGACAATTTTAACCTTCAAAATTTCGGCTTCCACCGCGGTCGCGGTCGCGGTCCAACCGCGGTGGAACAAGCTCTCTGATTCTTCAAAAGTTCTGCGGACCTTTTCTACCGCGGTCGCGGTTGGACCGCGGTAGAATAGTGCTGCGGATTCGTCAAGTCATTTTTCAGCACAAACTCCTAACTTGTTCCACACTTGGCCTTTTCAACATCTTATGACTCCAAAACTGCTCCTTTAGTCTTCATTAGCTCATGTGTACCTATAACACACTAAAAACACTAATAAAAGCATTTTGTCATCATAAACAATATCAAAACAACAACAAAGTGTGATTATTTAGGGCATAAATATAGTCAAATTCACCTATTATCAATACCCCACACTTAAACCTTTGCTCGTCCTCAAGCAACCTTAATCACACTTTAGGCCAATTTTATTAATGCCTCCCCCAAAATATGTCACAAAAGCTATCTTTCATGATTAACCTAAGACATGCACAATCCATACCCAATTGTAAACTCAAATGCCAGCATATTATTTCTTACTCTAATTATTATCACGGACTTGCAAACTTACCCTTTTCTTCCTGAGTTACATGCCGTCACACAATTTATTGAAAGAAGTTCCCACACATACACAATTTAGAACATGGAACTTATAGATATAGGAAAAATTTCACTCACTCTCAACAGAGAACATTCATATGCATACAGATACACCATAGGATTGCCCCTAGTGTAATACTTCACTAATCGAGCTATTCAATCACAGATCAAGAGGTCTTTAAGGGTTGTAATATTGGCTATGGGATGGGTAGGATACTTTTGGTTATAGTGGCTAACCTCCCTAAGCACTTTTTTTTTCACAACTTCCCTTTAGGCTTTTTCTTTATGCCTCCCCTAAACATTTCTTCACCTTTTATTCACTTTTAATCTCCAATTTTCTATTGGTGTAACTGGCCTTTCTATTTTACATATAACATTGATATTTTTTTTCATTGCTTTGTAAAGCATTTACATTATTTTGCCCGTTCACCATTTTCTACTATTCATTTTTGATTTCCCCTTTTTCAACTTCCCTTCACCCCACACTTAGACTTTTGCATATTCGCTACAACACAAGTGCTTCTAGGAGGTAAAGTAGAACAATATACGATATCAATTTTTATGAACATTCAAGGGTTATCAAAGAATAGGCTTTAGGCTCAAAGGGGTTAACTAGGATACTATGTACAGGTGAATTCATAGTTTATTGATTTAAGGGGTTACACAAAGAAATGCCTCTATCATCTCTATAACCAAACAACTTCTATTTCGCTTTGCACACACACATGGCAAGTTCTAGGTATCATGTAAAAACATATAATGTAGGTAAAAGCTCACACACACTTAGCATACAACTCATTTAGAATCAGGTTCATCTACAGAGTCCTATCAATGTTCAAGCAAGCTGTATTGTGCAATTTAAGGCATATCCTAGAATCTACAGTCAAGCTTAGATAATACATCCTCAGGTTCATTTTAGTTTTGCTAATGTGCATACTTGGGGTTACAAGTTAACCTTTACCCTCTAATTCTAAAAAAAGAAAAATCTACCTAACCCGGTTCAAGAAAAACCTTGGAAAAGAACCGTGGTCAAAAGAAAAACCAAGGGGGAGGTGATACACTACCTAGAAAAAGAAAAGAAAAGAAAGAAAAATTCCTACATGGACTACTTCCCTCAAGAGTACTTGTCCAAATAGTTCGTCATCAGGAAGAGCCCTCTACTCATATTTTTGGATTCTTCAAATTTTTGATTTTTTGTGTATTTATTCCGACTTAGACCCTTCAGAAACCCGTCGCCAAGAGTCCATCATCAGTCCAAGCCAGCTAATATAATTTACAGCTACAACTACTATGTACAACATATAATACAAGATAAGTCTCCCACCCCACACTTAAGATCATGACATGTCCTCATGGCATAATAATCAATATATAGCACAGAAGGGTGAGAAAACTTACCTGGGACTCACTCAGAGTCAGAGACGGTGGCGGGGTCGACATTGCAAGTGCGACCCAGAGCTCGGAACCATGCCATGAACTGGTTCTCAAACCTAGATTGCCTCTGGGACATTGCATCCATGCGCATGTGTAAGCCGTCCACGGAGGTGCGTAGATCCGCAACCTCCTCCTCCAAAGACCTAAGCATAGGTCTATTGGACTGGGACCTGGATAGGCCAGCTCCAAAATGAGCGTGCCTAGAAGGGCCTGCGGAGTCAATGGATCTCCGGGACTGGACAACCGGCATAGGATCATCCTCATCATCTATATCAATAGGGTCGGTGCCTTTACCCACCCGGATGAAAGAAGCCTTGAACGAAGCTTTTTGAGGAAGCTCACCATCCGTAGGTAGTATGGGAGTCCGGTGGGAGTACACAGAGAAATAACTACAGATGGGAAGTAAAATCCCTTGGATTTGAGGCGTCCCCTCAGCACCATCTCGCCAGCTATCAAGTGGGCAACATCAACGTCCCGCTGGGTGACAAAGCACCATGTCAGCAATGTGCTATTAAAGTTAACATATGTTGTATTGCTGGAGCGCAGAAAACGGTTACAAACAACCATAAACCAGCACTTGGCGATATGAGTGAAGCTGTTAGAATTCAGAGTAATTTGGTATTTTATCCAGATAGGACGACCATTGACACACAAGGCCTCAATCATGGTGTCCCAAGTGACACCGGGCCTATCGTGGTAAAAGTCCACGCCACTAGAAAAAGCGGGCAGTCTTAGAGCCTGCCTAATAGTAGGCTCTTTGGCCCAAACATACTTACCTCTGACAAAGACAGTCCTGGCCATGTTGTAGGTTGCGTTCACGTAGAACTCCCCTACGAGCATCTTGTTAACAATGGTAGGCTCATCAAACAGGAATTCTATCTCCCTACGCCTGATCTCCTCGTACATCTCGGGCTTTTCAGCCCGAAGAGCCATCCTGTCAATTGCGATCTCCTGTAGCCAAGCTATAGTAGCCTTGGCATGAAAGTTCGCTTCAGCTTTCTTGCACACGAACCGAGACTCGTCATAGGTCAGCTGCCTAGACGAGCTTGCCGCATTCCTGGATCTATTGGGCGCCATAATCCTGCACAATAGAAGTAACCAAAAATTTTCATTACGTTAGTGCATCAGTTGGTTACTTAGACTTCACCATCCGTGGACTACAATGGTACTACCTTTAGTGCTATCATACCATAACCCCTACTTTTGACCACATTTTCTAACAATTTCACCAAATCTACCTAGTGCACCCCCACACTTACTCCTTTTGGCATTCTAACATCACTCAATTACACATACACCATCTCTAATTATATACAGCAACAAACCACCAAAACCTAAGCATTATCTCCCCTAAAAATACAACAATCATATACTACAACATATTTGGCCAAACCTTGGCCCAACACAATACCAATTAATTCAACCACCAAATTGGATCTCCAAACCACCATAAATATCACAATTTAATACAATGGATACCCAACAAATTCAATTAACACCAAAATCCCAAAAATCAATTATACAACATTAATACAAAATTAAAAGGGCATATAAACATATTCCAAACTAAGCCTATAATGGTATTACATAGTTACTACAAATAAAGTGTGTTAAACTAATTATACTACTCAAATAAAAAAATTTAAAGAGAAACTAAAAAGAAAAAAAAAATCTTACTTGTAGATGGAGGGAAGGGGGGAAGATGAAGTTGAAGAAGTTGGGGAATTAGGAGAAGGTGGTGGAAGAAGAAGGGGATGAATTAAGGAAGAAGAAGTAGAGAGAAGGAGGAGCATTTGAATTTGAGAGAGAGAGAAAGAAAGTGTCGGCTGGGGTAATGGGGAATGAGAGGGGAAAGGTAGTTAGGGTTATTAAAAATTAGGGGGGGGGGGAATAAAATTGAAAATGTTTTTTAAAAATAAAATTTGTCGCCTGCCCAGATCTGACCGCGGTCCACCGTGGTCGAACCGCGGTCGAACCGCGATTGCGGTGGGACCACGAAGTAGAAGGTTTAGAGAGGCCATTACACCGCGGTCCAGCCGCGGTCGTGGTGGAACCGCGGTGAAACAGTGTCTCTGAATCTTTCGCCTGGGCAGCAGTAGTTTTTTTTTTTTTGAATAGACTAACTATAATGATTTACACTTACAACAATTTTGTGGGTTGCCTCCCACGTAGCGCCTGATTTGACGTCGCAGCACGACTCAACTTAGCGCATTTCAAGGCTCGCTAGACCTTTGAGGTTCATCTAACCGTATTTCCACCTTCTCATTGACGTCATCCATGCCAACATATAGTTTCAACCGCTGTCCATTGACTCTGAAAGTGCGAGAGCCATCTATAATTTGTATTTCCATAGCACCAGACTGTAATGCTTATATCACCAGGAATGGGCCAGACCATTTTGATTTCAGTTTGCCCGGGAACAACCGTAACCTTGAGTTATATAGAAGTACCTTGTCCCCGGTTTTTAATTTACGCTCTATGATATTCTATTCATGTTTCCTCTTCATCCTCTCTTTGTATAATCTTGTGCTTTCGAAAGGCAGATACCGAAATTCTTCCATCTCATGTAACCCGGTGACTCTTGATTTACCCGCTTCATCCCAGCTGAGATTTAATTGCTTGAGTGCCCACCATGCTTTGTGCTCTAGTTCAACAGGTAGATGACAAGCTTTTCCAAACACCAATTTGTATGGTGACATGCCGATTGGTGTCTTAAAAAGCTATCCTGTATGCCCATAATGCATCATCGAGCTTCCTGGACCAGTCGGTCCTCGTGGCATTCACTGTATTTGTCAATACACTTTTTATCTCCCTGTTGGAGACTTAAACTTGCCCACTGGTCTGCGGGTGATATGGAGTTGCCACCCGGTGCTTCACATCATACTTGGCCAACAATTTCTCGAATGCCCGATTGCAAAAATGAGTGTCCCCGTCACTAATGATTGCCCTTGGCGTCCCAAAACGAGTGAAAATGTTCTTCTTCAGAAATCCCACCAGCACCTTAGCATCGTTGGTAGGTAATGCCACCGCTTCCACCCATTTGGATACATAGTCTACAGCAACAAGAATGTACTTATTGCCATAGGAGCTGACGAAGGGACCCATAAAGTCTATTCCCCAGCTGACGAAGGGACCCATAAAGTCTATTCCCCAGCTGACGAAGGGACCCATAAAGTCTATTCCCCAGACGTCAAACACTTCCACTTGTTGGATTGGGTTCATAGGCATCTCATGATACCGGGAGATGTTCCTGGTGCGTTGACATTCGTTACACCCTTTCACCCATAAGTGTGCATCTTTAAATACCGTTGGCCAGTAGAAACCGGCCTCAAGTATCTTGGAAGCTGTTCGAACTCCTCCAAAGTGGCCACCATATGCTAAAGCATGACACGCCTGCAAAACAGAAGATTGTTCGATCTCGAAGACGCATCTCCGGATCATGTTATCAAGGCATATCCTAAACAGATATGATTCATCCCAATAATAAAGCTGGCTTTCATGAATAAATCTTTTCCTCCGGACCGATGATAGGTCATGAGGAACAATACCACTGGCCAGATAATTTGCATAATCTGCATACCATGGCGCTTCAAGGAGAGTGGTAGTGAGTAGCTGCTCGTTTGGAAAGGTTTCCAGAATTTCTCCACTCTCTTTGACAATTTTAGCTCCTTCAAGTTGTGATAAATGATCAGTGACTTGATTTTTAGTGCCCTTACGGTCACATATTTCAGGATCGAACTCTTGCAGAAGCAGCACCTAACAAATTAGGCGTGGCTTAGAGTCCTTCTTGTCAATTAAGTATCTTAGTGCTGCATGGTCAGTGTACACCATTACCTTGGATCCTATGAGATAGGACCTGAATTTGTCAAACGCGAACACTACCGCCAGCATCTCCTTTTCCGTCACTGTGTAATTCAACTGTGCTCCACTCAATGTTCTACTAGCATAGTAGATTGGATGCATCAGCTTGTCCTTCTGCTGGCCAAGCACTGCCCCCACTGCATAGTCACTTGCATCGCACATAAGCTTAAATGGTTGCTCCCAGTTGGGGGCAATGTGATTGGTGCTGTGACCAGCCTCTTCTTCAGCTCCTCAAATGCAATCCTTCACTCATCAGAAAATAAAAAGGGGTGATCTTTTTCAAGCAACTTACAGAGATGGTTTGAGATTTTGGAGAAGTCTTTAATGAACCTCCGGTAAAAACCGGCATGTCCAAGAAAGCTTCTAATGGCCTTGCCGGACGTTGGTGGAGGAAACTTTGCAATGACATCAACTTTGGCTCGGTCTACCTCAATACCGTTTCTTGAAACCCGGTGCCCCAAGACTATACCTTCTTGTATCATGAAATGGCATTTCTCCTAGTTTAGCACCAAGTTTGTCTCCTTACACCGTTTCAGCACTCTTGTCAAATTGACAAGGCATTCATCGAATGAATTCCCTACCACTAAGAAATCATCCATGAACACCTCCATGATATCTTCCACCATGTCGGTGAATATGGCCATCATGCACCTTTAGAATGTGGCAGGTACTTTGCATAATCCGAATGGCTTCCTCCAGAAGGCAAAAATGCCATATGGGCATGTGAAGGAGGTCTTCTCTCTATCCTCGGGGGCTATTGAGATTTGATTGTACCCCGAGTACCCATCTTGGAAGAAAACGTGTGACCTCCCTACCAACCTATCAAGTATCTGGTCAATGAAGGGAAGTGGGAAGTGGTCCTTGCGGGTGGCTAGATTCAGTTTCCTGTAGTCCATGCATATCCTCCACCCGGTGACGGTTCTTGTTCAGATCAATTCATTGTTCTCATTTTGCACCACCGTCATGCCACCTTTCTTTGGCACACATTAAACTGTGCTAACACAGCTACTACCAGAGATTGGAAAAATAATTCCCGCGTCTAGCCACTTTATTACTTCTTTCTTCACCACTTTCTTCATGTTTAGGTTCAGCCTTCTTTTGTGTTCCCTGGAAGGTTTGTGCCCCTCTTCCAGGAGAATCTTGTGCATGCAGTATGCAGGGCTGGTCCCCTTTATGTCTGCCATGGTCCATCCAATGGCAGTTTTGCATTCCTTGAGTACCTGTAGTAGCTTTTGATCCTGCACATCTAGCAAACCAGATGAGATAATAACAGGTAAAATGGAGTTAGGGCCTAGAAATTCATACCCGAGATGAGCTGGTAGTGGCTTAAGCTCCAGCTTTGATGGCTCTTCAATGGATGGTTTTGCTGGAGTGGTCTCTCTCTTTTCTAAGTGTAGAGGTTCAAACTCTAACTCTCTATCCTAAAACCCCTTACCTTCCAGAGGTAGCACCCACTCTGCCAGGCTTTCACCATTTACCTCTTCTAAGTTCATCAGGCATGCCTGAAGTGGATCTTCAGCTGTCAATTCTACATCATCTGTCTCCACTATCACATCTACTGCATCAGTGAGAGAGCAATTCGCGAACTCACTAAGACGCCTCATGGATTTTTTCACATTAAATATGTTCTCCTCATCATTCAACCTCATCTTGAGTTCCTCAGTCTCACAATCAATCAGTGCTCTCCCTATGGCTAGGAATGGTCTTCCTAAGATTATAAGAATTTCCTCGTCCACCTTGCAGTCGAGAATAACAAAATCGACGTGAAACACAAACTTCCCCACCTGGATGAGCACATCATCCATTATACCGAATAGATGCTTAATCGTCCTGTCAGCAAGCTGTAATAACATAGAAGTAGGCCTGGCTCTCCCGATGCATAGCCTTTTATAGATTACCAAGGGCATAAGATTTATGCTCGCCCCCAAATCACACAATGCCTTAGCAAAGGCATAGTTTCCTATAGTGCATGAAATAGTGAAACTAAGTAGGTCAGATAGCTTCTCAGCTATGGGTCTAGAGACCACTGCACTACATGTCTTTGTAAGAGTTACGGTGGCCAGGTCTTGGAAATCAAATTTCTGCGACATAAAATCTTTCATCACCTTAGCATACCTAGGCATTTCTTTCAAAGCTTCAATTAAGGGAATGTTTACCTGGATTTGCTTGAGCATCTCAAAGAATCTCTTGTATTGCTCTTCTTTCTGGTGCTTGGCCAACCTTTGGGGGAATGGGGCTGGAGGCATCTTCTTCCCAATCACTTGGGACTTTTCTTTCTCTATAACATGTTCCACAATCGCCTACTCTACCGGTTCAGCTACTTTCTCCGTTCCCTGCTGCACATCATTACTTTCAGCTACTGGCTGGACTGTAACTTCTGTCAACCCGATGGACTCGTCTAGTTCAATGGGTACTGGAGTGACTGTCTCAGCCTGCAAATTGCCTCTATCTCTTTCCTGCTCGGCATCAAGATTTCTACCGCTTCTCAGATTAACTGCCATCAACTTCTTTGGGATTTGATCCTTTGGGTTTGTTTGTGTGTCTGCAGGCAATGTCCCTTGAGGAAGATTGTTAAGTGACATAGCAATCTGGCCCACCTATACCTCGATATTCTTGATAGCTGTGTCATGTGAATTTATCCTCTTATTGGTTTTGGCATGTGACCCAATTACCTGTTGCATCATAGCTTCCAACCTTGTGACCCATCGTCATGTCTACCCACATGCTGTGGTGGAGGTGGATGATACCCCTGCTGCTGATTGTTGAAATTATGGGGTCTAGGATATGGAGCCATGTTGTTTGGTGGCCTCTCATACCTGCTGTATTATATTGTGGCTGAGAAGGCCTGTACTGCTGTGGAGCTTGATGACCCCAACTCTCGTTACCCTGTTGCTGCCCTTCATAATTAGCCACATAGTTCATGTCTTCATGCTGGTGATGACGTTATTGGTCTGCAGCCCATGGATTACCTATTGGTTGTCTAATACAAAATGTGCATAAACCACAATTGGTAGTATCTACAATGTGAACCTGTTGCTTGACCCCAGATTCTTCCACCTTCTTCGTCAGGATGCTCATTTTGTCAATAAAGTTGTCATGTTCTCCTCCATAGTGTTGGAAGGATTCAGAGGTACAGATTGTACCACCAGAGGGATAGGAGCATTCCTGGTCATCCACCCGGAGTTTTGAGCCATCTTGTCAAGCAAATTCTGGCCTTCTCTCCACGTCTTGCTTAGAAAAGCCCCACATGCTAAGGCATCCACTATATTCTTCATACTGTCTGAAAGCCCCATGTAGATCCTTTGACCCAACATCTGTTCAGGAACCCCATGGTGAGGACACATAACTAGCATACCTTTGAATCTGCCCCAAGTTTCATGCAATGTCTCCATTGGTTTCTACTTGAAGCTCACAATCTCATCAATTTGCTGAGTTGTCTTGTTAGGTGGATGAAACTTGTTGTGGAATTGCTTGACTAACTCATCCCATGTTTCTATAGAGTTTATGGGGAGTGAGTTTAGCCATACCTGTGCAGCCCCTGTAACTGAGAATGGAAATAATAATAATTTGATGGCTTCCGGTGTCACGTTTGGTTACCTCTGCGTCTTGCATATAGAGAGAAAGTTCTTCAGGTGCTGTTGTGGATCTTCAACCTGATTCCCGGAGAATAATACCTTGTTTTGCAACAAGTGTAGCATGTTATTGGTAATCTGGAATGACTCAGCTTGAATCGCTGGCACAATAATGGCAGTTGCCAAATTATCCGATGTTGGTTGTGCCCGGTCAAATAATGCACCTTCATGCGCCTCATGCGCCTCTTGTACGTCCAACCCAGCTTGTTGTTTTGGGTCGTTCACGTCTCCCATGTTGAAATCTAGTTTAATTAGTTGCGCAGATTGCTGAAGTTGTTTGATTGCCTTGCTACGTGCCCGAAAAGTTTGCTCTAGGTTTGAGAGTCCTTCAATTAATTCTCCAGTCATTGCAGATTTCCTAGGCATGCACCTGAGTACCCAATTCAACAACCGTCAAAAATTTCAATGTAAAGTGTGTAGAAAGAACCTGAATACAAAAGAATCTTGTAGTTCTGTCAATGGCAATTGATAATTTCATTTATTCCCCGGCAACAGTGCCAAAATTGATTCACGCCCAAATAATGATCGTAGTCAATATAATCCGGTCAATTAAGTCCAGAGTGGATTCCACAGGGAATTAACCTATCAACTACAACTTCCAAAACCCAATAACACTTCTAATAGATAGGATGACGTGGTATCACCCCGAGTATATGCTTGGTAAGATCATTCAACTATTGGGTTGCTTCTAGTACAACTCTAGGTACGCTCGAGGATGAGCGTTTGTTTAAGTTGGGGAGAATGTGATGACCGGTCCATCGTCACATCAGTTACCGCCTAGTTTTCCCCGTTATATGCTTGTTCATATTCCAATATATATGTTTGGTGAATTTGAGTCAATTCGGATCGAGTTTGGTAAAATGAGACAAATAGTATTTTTGATGAAGGAATAATTGGAAAAGTCAACCGGATGTTGACTTGTGAGTTAGAGGGATCTAAATTGAATTTTGATGTTTTGGTTAGCTTCAGGGGATCATTTTTCGCTTAGCAGAGTGATCGGAATTGAATTTAGAGGTCCAGTATAAAAATAGGCTTGAATTGGCTAAGTTGGAATTTTGGCGAAATCCGGTCGATAGGTGAGATTTTTATCCAGGGATCGCAAAGGAATTCCGACAGTTGTAGTAGCTTCGTTGGGTTATTTTGGATGTGTCTGCAAATTTTCAGGTCATTCAGACATCATTTGGTTGGGTTTTTGATTGAATGTTGGTTTCGGAAGTTATAGTTGAAACTTAGGCTTGAATTCACCTTAATTTGATGATTCGTGTGTTTAAGGGTATGTTTTTATGATGGGAACGAGTTCGTGTGATGAATTAGAGTGGATTTGTATTTTTGGTTGACGTCCTGGGGGTCTCAAGATATTTTCGGAAGGTGAAACGGAAGAAAACCGGAAGTGGACTGCTGGTATTTTTGTTGCAGCAGTGATTTCCGGCTCTGCGGGAAGGAGATCGCAGAAGCGACTCTACAAAAGCGGATTATGAATTGCAGAAGTGAGTCTTGGAGATGGCCAGCAAATTCTGCAGAAGCGGGTTCCTCATCGTAGAGGCGGGCCCGCAGAAGCGGAAATGAGCGGACTGGGGGACATCACAGAAGCGGAGGTGTTCTCGCTTAAGCGGTCTCGCAGGAGCGAGACGTGAACCACAGAAGTGGTTTGGTGACTTTAATGAAGGTCGTAGAAGCGACGATTTTTCCGCAGGAGCGGACACGCGAAAGCGGCCCATTGGCCGCAGAAGCAAAAAATGTCTAAGGTTTAATGAATAGTGCTAGTTCGAATTTCAGAATCATAAAAACATTGGGGGCTTCGAACTAAGAGCCGATTTTGGCTATTTTGAGGAGGAAAATCAAGGGAATTCATCAGGTAAGCACTCATGGGCCCAATTTATTTTAATACAGTGTTAAATCATGGAATTAACCTCTGAAAATTAGAGGATTTAAGGTGTATCAATGGGGGATTTTTTCTCTGAGCATGGGTTATAGAAAATCAATGATTTGAGTGGGCAAACGGAGTCCGATTTTGATAAACTTTATATGTATGGACTCGGGGCGAGATAAGGGTTCTGAAAATATGACTTTCGTAATTATTCGAGAAGCGGGCCCGCGGCTCGAGTTTTGCTAGTTTCGAGACTTTTCATGTATTTCAATTTTTTTTGATTCGGTGTTGTTCCATTAGCCTATTTTTATATATTTGTACTAATTTTGGCTAGTTTTGATGCACGTGGAGGCCGGTTCGAGGAGCTAAGGCGTCGCGTGCTTGAGTTTTTACCGGATCGAGGTGTGTAATACTTGTAAATGATGTACTGAGGGTTAGTAAACCCCGAACTTGCACATTCTAGTGCTGTATTGAGGTGACTTGCACGCCGGATAATGGGCGTGGCGTAGAGTACCATTAGGGATTGTGACTTGGTGCGTCCCACTTAATAAAAAATACTACCTAATTGCTTGAAATTGAATTGACACCCTAATAAAGATATTAATTATCATGAATTGGACTGATTATCATGTTTTGGGCTTCGTGCCGATTATCTGAATCCTTTAGGGATTGGTATCACTGTCTTGATAATACTGTGCATATTTTCGTCTCAATCTAAGGTTTTAAAATGGTATTTTGCTACTCAGCATTTTCATAAGATTGGAAAAACTTGAACAAGGTTTTTGATGACATGGTCAGCCAGAAGGGAATCTCCGTAAGGCCAAGAAAGTGGCAGGATTGATTCAAGGTGGTCCGGTCCCTGCACCAAAGGGATAGGAGCATTCCTGGTCATCCACCCGGAGTTTTGATCCATCTTGTCAAGCAAATTCTGGCCTTCTCTCCACGTCTTGCTTAGAAAAGCCCCACATGCTAAGGCATCCACTATATTCTTCATACTGTCTGAATGCCCCATGTAGATCCTTTGACCCAACATCTGTTCAGGAACTCCATGGTGAGGACACATAACTAGCATACCTTTGAATCTGCCCAAAGTTTCATGCAATGTCTCCATTGGTTTCTGCTTGAAGCTCACAATCTCATCAATTTGCTGAGCTGTCTTGTTAAGTGGATGAAACTTGTTGTGGAATTGCTTGACTAGCTCATCCCATGTTACAATAGAGTTTATGGGGAGTGAGTTTAGCCATACCTGCGCAGCCCCTGTAACTGAGAATGGAAATAGTAATAATTTGATGGCTTCCGGTGTCACGTTTGGTTACCTCTGCGTCTTGCATATAGAGAGAAAGTTCTTCAGGTGCTATTGTGGATCTTCAACCTGATTCCCGGAGAATAATACCTTGTTTTGCAACAAGTGTAGCATGTTATTGGTAATCTGGAATGACTCAGCTTGAATCGATGGCACAATAATGGCAGTTGCCAAATTATCCGATGTTGGTTGTGCCTGTTCAAATAATGCACCTTCATGCGCCTCATGCGCCTCTTGTACGTCCAACCCAGCTTGTTGTTTTGGGTCGTTCACGTCTCCCATGTTGAAATCTAGTTTAATTAGTTGCGGAGATTGCTGAAGTTGTTTGATTGCCTTGCTATGTGCCCGAAAAGTTTGCTCTAGGTTTGAGAGTCCTTCAATTAATTCTCCAGTCATTGCAGATTTCCTAGGCATGCACCTGAGTACCCAATTCAGCAACCGTCAAAAATTTCAATGTAAAGTGTGTAGAAAGAACCTGAATACAAAAGAATCTTGTAGTTCTGTCAATGGCAATTGATAATTTCATTTATTCCCCGGCAACAGTGCCAAAATTGATTCACGCCCAAATAATGATAGTAGTCAATATAATCCGGTCAATTAAGTCCAGAGTGGATTCCACAGGGAATTAACCTATCAACTAAAACTTCCAAAACCCAATAACACTTCTAATAGATAGTATGACGTGGTATCACCCCGAGTATATGCTTGGTAAGATCATTCAACTATTGGGTTGCTTCTAGTACAACTCTAGGTACACTCGAGGATGAGCGTTTGTTTAAGTTGGGGAGAATGTGATGACCGGTCCATCGTCACATCAGTTACCGCCTAGTTTTCCCCGTTATATGCTTGTTCATATTCAAATATATATGTTTGGTGAATTTGAGTCAATTCGGATCGAGTTTGGTAAAATGAGACAAATAGTATTTTTGATGAAGGAATAGTTGGAAAAGTCAACCGGATGTTGACTTGTGAGTTAAAGGGATCTAAATTGAATTTTGATGTTTTGGTTAGCTTCAGGGGATCATTTTTCGCTTAGAAGAGTGATCGGAATTGAATTTAGAGGTCCAATATAAAAATAGGCTTGAATTGGCTAAGTTGGAATTTTCGCGAAATCCGGTCGATAGGTGAGATTTTTATCCAAGAGTCGAAAAGGAATTCCGACAGTTGCAGTAGCTTCGTTGGGTTATTTTGGATGTGTCTGCAAATTTTCAGGTCATTCAGACATCATTTGGTTGAGTTTTTGATTGAATGTTGGTTTCGGAAGTTATAGTTGAAACTTAGGCTTGAATTCACCTTAATTTGATGATTCGTGTGTTTAAGGGTATGTTTTTATGATGGGAACGAGTTCGTGTGATGAATTAGAATGGATTTGTATTTTTGGTTGACGTCCTGGGGGTCTCAAGATATTTTCGGAAGGTGAAATGGAAGAAAACCAAAAGTGGACTGCTGGTATTTTTGTTGCAGCAGTGATTTCCGGTTCTGCGGGAAGGAGATCGCAGAAGCGACTCTACAAAAGCGGATTATGAATTGCAAAAGTGAGTCTTGGAGATGGCCAGCAAATTCTGCAGAAGCGGATTCCTCATCTTAGAGGCGGGCCCGCAGAAGCGAAAATGAGCGGACTGGGGGACATCACAGAAGCGGAGGTGTTCTCGCTTAAGCGGTCTCGCAGGAGCGAGACGTGAACCACATAAGTGGTTTGGTGACTTTAATGAAGGTCGTAGAAGCGACGATTTTTCCGCAGGAGCGGACACGCGAAAGCGGCCCATTGGCCGCAGAAGCAAAAAATGTCTAAGGTTTAATGAATAGTGCTAGTTCGAATTTCAGAATCATAAACACATTGGGGGCTTCGAACTAAGAGCCGATTTTGGCGATTTTGAGGAGGAAAATCAAGGGAATTCATCAGGTAAGCACTCATGGGCTCAATTTATGTTAATATAGTGTTAAATCATGGAATTAACCTCTGAAAATTAGAGGATTTAAGGTGTATCAATGGGGGATTTTTTCTCTGAGCATGGGTTATAGAAAATCAATGATTTGAGTGGGCAAACGGAGTCCGATTTTGATAAACTTTATATGTATGGACTCGGGGCGAGATAAGGGTTCTGAAAATATGACTTTCGTAATTATTCGAGAAGCGGGCCCGCGGCTCGAGTTTTGCTAGTTTCGAGACTTTTCATGTATTTCAATTTTTTTTGATTGGGTGTTGTTTCATTAGCCTATTTTTATATATTTGTACTGATTTTGGCTAGTTTTGATGCGCGTGGAGGCCGGTTCGAGGAGCTAAGGTGTCGCGTGCTTGAGTTTTTACCGGATCGAGGTGTGTAATACTTGTAAATGATGTCCTGAGGGTTAGTAAACCCCGAACTTGCACATTCTAGTGCTGTATTGAGGTGACTTGCACGCCGGATAATGGGCGTGGCGTAGAGTACCATTAGGGATTGTGACTTGGTACGTCCCACTTAATAAAAAATACTACCTAATTGCTTGAAATTGAATTGACATCCTAATAAAGATATTAATTATCATGAATTGGACTGATTATCACGTTTTGTGCTTCGTGCCGATTATCTGAATCCTTTAGGGATTGGTATCACTGTCTTGATAATACTGTGCATATTTTCGTCTCAATCTAAGGTTTTAAAATGGTATTTTGCTACTCAGCATTTTCATAAGATTGGAAAAACTTGAACAAGGTTTATGATGACATTTTAGCTGTGAGCTGATATGATAATGTTGCCCAAGAGGCTTATATGCATTTATGACTGTGCATGGATCGGGCTGCACGCTGCAGCAGGAGTGATATTGATATTGCGCTTGGGCTGTAGGAGTCCCTTCGGAGTCTGAACCCCTACAGTGAGCGTGGGCTCCTTTGCATGGATCGAGTTGTACGTCACAGCGTCATATGCATTGCATTGCATACATACATTGGCTTACTTGTACTATGTGGCTTGCCATTTAGCACTCATATTTTACTAGCATATATGTGTTATCTATCTTATTGACCAGATCCCTTGGTGGAAATTTGTTAAGGAATGCTGAGTCTAAGGGGCTGATTTGAGTGCAGACTTGCACTGTTTGAGGTTGTACCCAGGTATTGATCTGTTGTAATGAGAGGAGGAGAAGTTAAAAAGATATTTCTAAATAATCAACTCATTTATGATAAAAAGGAATTCCCTGAAAGTGTATTACAGTTTAAGAGATGATTTTGTATTTTATAGCATGAGATAGTGCCTTGTGTGGTTTTCTTTTCCTCAACATTATTTACTTTTATTATCGTTGAGTTAGAAGTACTCACATGACTCTTTGCACCATGTGTGCAGATTCATGTACCTGGAGGCTTAGTTGAGCTTGGTGCTGGTTTAGACCCATTGGGATCGTCGAGGTAGCTGTCTGGCATCCGCAGGACCCGATATTTCCCCTTGTTACTCTGTTATCATTTATTTTATTCCGCGTACTCTTAGACTTGTAGATTCACTTACAGTGTTGTATTGATATTCTGATAGAGGCTCTTGGTTCGTGACCCCAGATCTTTGGGAAGTTACGTTGTTTTTAGAAGGTTTTTGGATATTATTATATCTATCACTTTAATTTGGCTTCTTTCTCAGATAATGACTTAAAAAATAAGTGATATTGAGCTCTAAGCTCTAGATGAGTGTGTATTTGGTCGGGTTGGCCTAGAAATGTGCTGGGTGCCTTCATGACCGGGTTTTGGGGTCGTGACAGCCACATAGGACTGGGTGACCACATTAGACAAACTTTACCAAAGATGGGTATATTTGAACTAACAGTATTACGGTTAGGGATGTACAAAGAAAATCGATAAACCGCACCAAACCGGCAATCCGGGTCAAACCGGGAAAAAATCCGATCATGGGTTGGTTTGACTTGGTTTGGTGTTGGAAAAAATAACCCGATCATAATTGGTTTGGTTTGGTTTTAACTAAAAAAAGTCAAACCGAAACCAAACCAACCCGATATTACATTTATTTAATTTTTATAAATATTTTATACATATAAATATTTATTTTTAATACAATTCATAAATATTTCTTAAACTTTTTCACAATTTTATCTTTAAACACATTGTTTCAAGTTTGGAATTAACATTCTTGAATGATCCAATAAATTTTATAGTTCATAAAGGTAGTAATTCAAATAAACTTCACATCAATACTAATGCTAACTAAGAAAATTCAATTCAACACTAGAAATGACAATAGTGTGAATATCTATTTTTTAGTTTTGCATTGTTTATATTGAAAATACATAACTTAATCTATCTTTTTCTTTAGTGCTTAGTTGTGTAACAATATACTTATAGTTGTACTTATTTAAGCATGACTTATATAGTACTTTTAGATTATGTTAATATTTTTTGTGGTCTATTACTTAGTAATATTTTCTTTATGGAATTTAGTATTTTTATTATTGAATATTTTAGTACAATATTATGACGCATCTCATATTATTGTATTATGTTTTTAAAAAAATATATTATATAGTTGTATCCTTGTAGGATTAGAGAAGTATGTGGAGCACAAGTTATATATTTGTGCTATGAAGACTTATCGAAAAAAAAATCGAAAATCCGAAAAAATCCGAAAAACTCGAGAAACCCAAAATTGAAAAACCCGATTTTGTTGGTTTGGTTTATAGATTAAAAATCCGACACTATTGGTTTGGTTTGGTAATTAAAAAATACGAACCAACCTGGACTATATACACCCCTAATTACGGCAGTGATATATTTGGACAAAAAATATAACGAGTGGTATATTTAAACATTTTCTCATAATATAAGGGTATATTTTGCCCATTTCCGAATTTAATATTATCTTTATGAAATCCAAAATACACGATAAAATTAATACTTTTTCTTAGCCCACTCTCGAACTATTACTTTTTTTGAGCAAACAGAGATTATTAATTAAGGAGGATTTAGTACATTGTTCGCATAGTTGGTGTCTTGAAGGATACTTTCATTACATAGTCTTGCCAAAGTGTTACAAGCATTATAAGAAAGTAGCTTAACAAAAATACGCTGTTCTAATAGGTCATTTTCCACAAAATATTTTACATATGGGGGAGCTTCAACAAAAACCTTCATGCCTTCTCGTTGTTCCTTCGCCTTTTTTTCCATGTAATGAGCAACATTATTCCCCTGGCTGAATGTGTGCCGAATGATTATCTTCTTTTGCTGGTGCATTAACCACCTGCATTCATTAACAATATCATCATAAAGCATATTTCCTTGAAGGATAAATTGGATAGCCTCCACAAAATATGATTCTATTGCAAGCGGGTATAGTCTCCATTCCTTAGCCATTTTGAGCCCTTCTAGTAGAGCCTTTAACTCCGCTTCTAGTGATCCACTTGCATATGATGATTTTTTAAACCCCACAATCTAGTGTCCTTTAGTGTCTCTGAAAATACCTTCCAAACCACATTTTTGTGTAATATTGTAGCTAGCATCTATATTAAGCTTAGTCCACCCTTTTGTTGGTTTGTGCCATGCAATATTAATATGAATTTTAGGAGGAGAGAAGATGCTTCTTTTAGTAATGAGTTTATATTCAGTAGTCTTTTTAATGATAAAATCACCATTGATTGGGGAAGTGGTGTTCTTATGATTATTATTGTTCCTATTTGCCCAAGTATACCAAATAATGAATGGGAAGAGGAGGTCCAAATTTATGAGATTGTTTGTAATTGGGTAGTTAAAAGACTTCGATTGGATTAGCCAGTGATTACCTGAATCTTTGTAGTAGTGATGCCACCCAACCCTTTTCCAAAAGGGCTTGATTGTCTTACAGCTAAAGAAAATATGGAGAATAGATTCTTCCTCGTTATTTCTACATACCGGATACATTGGATCTCAGTTTAAACCAATTCTTCTCATGTATTGTCTCCAGAGAATCCTATTATGGAGACATTGCCACAAAAGGAATTTTATTTTATTGGGACAATTTAGTTTTCAAATCCATTGGAAATCCAGATGGTTGTTCTTTGAAGACTCTAGTAAATTAAAGCAAGTTTTGGTTGTGAAAAAGCCTTTCGTAGTTGGTGACCATATAGGAATGTCACTTCTTGTACCTTTTACCCGAATTCTCACCTTTTTAATAATATCCTTAATGTGGTTCGGGATACCAAGAGAAAGATTATCAAATTCCCAATTTTTCCCATCTAGTAAGTCCTTTAATTTTATGGATTGTTCACCTTTTTGAAGGAGGTCCTTTGATAGTAGCTCTAATTTTTCCTACACTAGGGATCCAATTGGTTTCTCAAATATTTATATTTGAGAGGGTGTGGGGGACCGAATGATTCCTCTAGAGCATAACTCCCAAATATTTTTAATGCTTTTCCAAATAAAAGAGCTTTTATTAAAGGCATTATTTGAAGCATAGGAAGAGATTATAAGAGTTGCCCAAGGAGAGCTGGGATTGGTGATCAAACTCCAAACCATACTAGCTAATGTGTATAAATTCTTTGAAGTAGCACTATGTATACCTAGGCCACCATTTGATCTTTTTTGGCAAATGGTAGACCAACTAATAAGGTGCATTCTTTTCTTCTCATTTGTGTACCCCAGATGGAATCCCTTTGCACCTTATCAATTTTATTGAGAATCTCTTTTTGTAGTAAGGTATATTGCATATAGTAGTATGGTATTGAATTTAAACAAGAGTGTGACAGCGTAGTTCTGCCAGCTATATTAATGAAATTCATTTTTCAAGCAGCTAGTTCGGATCTCATCTTATCAACTATGAATTGGTAATCCCTTGGTCTAGGAGAGCTATTTAATACTGGAAATCCTAGGTAGGTTCCAAATGAATAACTTTTCCTAATACCTAGTATGTTAATCATATCTTTTATGTCAGATTCAGAAAAAAATTTGAAAAAAAATTAGATTTGGAGAGATTAATTTTTTGCCGAGAAATATTACAAAAATAGTCAAGACCTTCTTTGATGGAGTTACACAATTTTCTATTAGCTTTAGCCATTAAAGATAGATCGTCCGCAAGAACGAATGGGAAAATTTTGGACATTTCCTTCCAATGGTTATTGGATCCCGTTTTCTTATATCTAGTTGATAGTGAATATATCTTGAAAGCATTTCCACACAAAGTATGAAGATATACGGACAAATGGGGTCCCTTTGTCTCATTCCCCTAGTTGGTTCAAAAGAGTTTATAACAGAGCCATTTACTAGGACTGATATTGAACTAGTTGTAGTACAGTTTAACTAAAATTATCAGAACTTGGAGGAAATTTGATGTATTGAAGGGTATGATGTATAAAGGACCATTTAATACGATCAAAAGCCTTTTCCAAATTGATTTTGAGGATCATTTGACCTTGTTTTCCTTTAATCTCTTTAAGTTTAAAACTAGGTCTTGGAAAATGACTGCATTATCGGAAGCTCTTCTATTTTTCACAAAGCTAACTTGGAAGGGACTAATTAGGTTATTTGATTGTTGTTGTTGTTGAAAAAGGTTTTAGTCTATTAGCTAGTAACGTTATGATTATTTTTTATATGGTATTACACAAACCAATTGGCCTAAAATTTCTAACGTTGTTTGCATTAGGAATTTTTGGTATTAGACAAAGTTAGGTATTGTTAATAATAGAAGGGATCGCTTGGCTGTCAAAGATGTCTTTACAAAGTTTCACAACTAAAAGACCTATGATACTCTAATATTTTTGGTAAAAAAAACGGTGGAGTCCATCCAGTCCCAGAGCTTTAAAAGGCTTGAAAGAAAAAATAGCCCTTTTAATCTCAATTTCTTCCAAGGGTCTATCTAGTGCACTAGACAAGAGGGGTTGCTCTGATGGTAAGCAACCCCCACTTCCAACCGAGAGGTTGTGAGTTCGAGTCTCCCCAAGAGCAAGGTGGGAAGTTCTTGGAGGGAAAGGTCTGCGTACACACTACCCTCCCCAGACCCCACTAAGTGGGATTATACTGGGTTGTTGTTGTTGTTGTTGTTGTTGGTCTATCTAGTGCACTAATGTCGACTTGGCTAATATTTGAACTAGGGTTTGGGGGGTTTCTCCTACTGGTCATGGCATGGGAAGTCGTAAAAGTATTTTCAAAATAATTCTTGGCATAAGACATAATTTGAAGGGAATCATTGATCCAATTACCAACATCATGTTTAAAAAATAATTTTATTACGTCTTTTCCTATTTGAGGCACAAATGGAGAAAACTTTTGTGCTGGAGTCACCTTCATTTAACCACATGATCCTAAATCTAATCTTCCAGTAATCATCATCAATTTAGAGAAGGTCATTGTAATCTCTTTTTAATTCTTTTTTTAGATTTTGTAAGAAACTACTCGTAACATAATTGTTAGAATTTTGAATGCCATTTAGGCGAGCTAATAATTTACAGTCTTTTCCCATTATGTCACCAAACATATTAGCTTTTTAGTTTTTTAGGCATTGAACAAAGTTGTGATAGTTCCTAAGAAAATCTGGATCACACTATTTTTTTTTCTAATAGAGGTGGAATTCCGGGTGATTCCACCAAAACGTTTCTAGTATAAAGGGTTGCTTATGGAGGATTCTATTTTTTGGAATTAGTTCAACTAGAATGGGGTTGTGATCCGAATAAGTTTTAGGAAGATGAATAATAGAACTATTAAAGAATAATTCAATCTAATCATCATTTCCAAAAACCTTATCCAATCTCTCCATTATTAAGCCATTTTTTATGCCTATGATTGGACCAAGTAAACTTGCACCCCATGAATACAAGATCAATGAGATTGCAACTATTAATCTTGGACCAAAGGAATTTAGCTCAAGAATATTTTATAGGTCTACCTCCAAACTTATCATTCGCAGTAAAAACATTATTGAAATCCCCTCCCACCATCCAGGGACCTATATGGTTTCTACTAATTTCTTCTAGGTTTTCCCACATAGCATTTCTATTATATAAATCAGTGCTAGCATAAATAGTACTAAAGAGCCACCGTTTATGTATAGGTATTACCTCAATTGTTGCATGGATTTCCTGTTTTCTACGGATAATGTTTTGGATAGTCACCACCTCATGGTTGTATAGAAGCACAATTCCTCCAGCTTGGCCACCGGATGAAACCTCTATCATTTCTAAGAAGCCAAAGTCATTAAGTAGTTCAACATGGCTTCCCATTCTTATTTCCGGTGAAGCCACCATGCAAGGTCTATGAATGTCGACCATCTCTCTAAAATTCCTCCTAAAGTTTTCATTATTGCTACATATTATATTCCAAATAATAACATTTCTTGGATGATTCATAGAGACATTAAGGTTTTGGTTTGGTGGTTCCCCATTTTTCTCTCATAGTCCCCAGAATTGGATTCCTTCTCAAATATGGTACTAATACCATGACCCTGTTCCCCACAGTTGGATCCTGGGGTGGCTTGATGTCCATAGAGCATTTGTACATTGCTAATAGGCAGTTGAGTACGTGCTTCTTCTCTTGCATCTCCGTGAAGATAAATAATTTTACTCTGTCTAGGTTTGAGAACTCTAGGATTCGTTCTAAGATTATATTGAGAGGTTCCTCTTCCTCCATTTCTACCTCTACTAGTTCTAGGTTTTAGGCTGGTTTTTGAGGTGGTGATGGGGGTTGATGAGGTGGTTGAGTAATGTGTTGCTCCTAGACTGGTGGGGGATTCTCCCAAGGTATGAAAATAGGGTTGAGTTGAGTTAGTGTCTTTGGGGGAAATAATGGCATGTCCAAAAGATCATTGTGAGGGTATATGGGGTTAAAGTGAGGTGGTATATCCCAATGGTCTCTCATTGCATGCACTAGTTGAGGGTTTACTGGGGGAGCTAGGGGTTGTAAGATGTTATTTAGCCATACTTGGTTGAGGTAGTTATTCATGGCTAGTCTCACGCCCTTCGCTACTAGTTGAGTCATGGCCGTTGATTTGCATATTGAATGATATTGCATGGCCCATTAATCCCATTTCTATCCATGACACTGGCTAGTAGTCCTGTGCTTGTAGTGGTTGAACATAAATTATATGAGGATTTTCTATTTGGGGAGGAAAGGGTGGTAGGTTTTCCATGGCAATTGCTCTGTGTTGCCTTAGAATCTGTATCAACGTGGGTTGTCTCCTTATGGTTGATGGAATTCTAGGCTTTTTGAGGAGGGATAGGAATACTTAACGTTTCTAACTTAGTCATGGGAGAAGGTCTAGGAGTTGCTTGAGAAGGATTGGGTGATAGGGTAATGATTTGGTGTTCCGATTGCATGGCTTTTTGTTGCCCAATGCCATGGTTTATAGATATTTCGTCTATAGGAGTAGTATCCATTATTTTGTTATTGTAATTGGATAAATGTAAGTGATGGCCATTTTTATTTGCTATTTGGCTTACATGCTCAGGGAGGGAGAGATTATGAGATCCATGTGGAAGATTTTTATCTGGGTTTTTGGTTAATGTAGTATAATTACCAAAAAGTTTTATTTTATTAGTAGGGAGGGTAGTGGAGGTATTATTAGTAGAAGAATTACAATTGTCCTTTTCCCTTAATTCTTGCATGGGATCATTTTCCTTTTTTTTTTTGAAATAGACATGTCAATATCCAACATGGCACAATCCTCATTTATGTTGGACATTTGTTCTCTTGCATGGCTAGTATTAGCGTTATTAAGAAAATTCTTATTTTTTTTAGATGGTTTCATTAGTGATTTCCTCTAAAATCATGTGCTTATTTTTTAATTAGTTAGGAAGTAGTAGTTTTGGCCATGTTTGCCAGATTTCTTACCATGGAGGTGGCAGTAGCAATTTTTTCTTTCTTTAGGTCCATTGAATTAGTGAAGTCCTTTGGATTCTTTGATTTGTACTGTAAATATTTAGTATCAAGATACTTACCAGTGCTAGCATTGAACATCTTTATAGAATACCTGGACTTTTGTAGTTGTTGATTGGCTTGGCGGTATCTTGATGAATGCTCCTTGATGATGGCCTTTTTCCCTTGGATGATTTCAGGCTTAGGGGCGTGTTTGGATTGTGCTTTGGAGGTCCGTAAGTTATTTAGGCTTGAAATGATGAAAATTAAAATTTTTGAAGTTTCCAATTTGATAGTGAAATTTTTATATTGGGGTCCGAATGAAATTTTGGAAGTTGGAGTATGTCCGTTGTGTCAATTGGGATGTATGTGTAAAATTTCAGGCAATTCAAACGAGGTCTGATAGATTTTTTGATCAAAAGCAGAAATTTAAAGTTTTGGAAATCCTTAGGTTTGGATTGGAGAGTGATTGTGGTTTTAGCATTGTTTGATGTGATTCGAAGGTTGGAATAATTTCGTATGATATTTTAGGATTGGTTGACATGTTTATTTGAGGTCACGGGGACCTCGGATGCTTAATGGAAGTAGGATTGGACGTAGGAGAAATCTGAAGGTTGCTGAAATTATGTCATAACCGCACCTGCAGTTAGGGGACCACAGGTGCGTGATCGCAGAAGCGCTTGAGGAGCCGTAGGCGCAACTATATGCTTGGAAGCCAGTTTTTGTAGGTGCGTTAGTTTGAGCGCACCTACGAGATTACAGGTGCGGTAGAAGAAGCATAAGTGCGGTCTAGGGAAATTAATGGAATCTCCCAAATGCGCACCTGGTACCGCATGTGCGAGGAAATGTCCGTAGATGTAAAAATCCTTGGCCAGAACCTATATACACGTTTAATCATGATTTTGCCCATTTTCATCCGAATTTTGAGCTTTCGGGAGGTTTTTGGGAGAGGATTCAAGAGAGCTTCGAGGAGGTAAAATTTTTGGAACCCAAACTCATTATTATTGTATTTTCTACCTATTTTGGCAAGGAACATAGGGGAATTAAGTGTTGAATTTGGGGGTTTAGGGTTTGAAATTGGAAACTTAGAATTGGAGATTTGAGGGTTGTTCTGGTCCAATTCTTGCTGTTTTGGTATGTATGAAATCATAAGAGTGTGAGGATTCTAAATTTGTAAATTTTACCAGATTCCGAGACATGGGCCCGGGGGACTTTTTGGGCAATTTTTCCTAATTTCACGTATTAGCTTCGAATTAATTAGTTGAATTAGTTATTTGAAGTTATATTTATATTATGCAATTACTTTGAATAGATTTGGGTCATTCGGAGTCGGATACTCGTGGGAAGAACGTGGTATTGAGTTGAATAAGCTGGTTCGAGGTAAGTGACTTGCCTAACCTTGTGTGGGGGAACTCCACTTAGGATTTGGTATTGTTGATATATGAAATGCCTTGTACATGAGGTGATGAGTGCATACATGTTCTAATTGTTGGAAATCATGTTTTCATTAAGTAACTATAACTGAAATTTCTTTCCTTATGCTACCTACAAAGTAATCCTAATGTTAGCTTAGAAAATCATGTCTAGTTGGCTTAATTGCCTCACTTGTTCTAACTGTTTTATTTGAATTTCGTGCAACATGCTAGGTTAGAATTGTTTGTTTAACTTGGTATGGAGTTTGGACTGAATTGAATATTCTTTGTATTGCTGGTGTGTGTTTATTTCGGGATTACGGGGCGGTATCCCAGGAGATCCCTCTGCATGTTTACTTTGGGACTATGGATTTGTATTGCGGGAGATCCCACTACACTTTTATATTGGAACTATAGGATTGCGCACAATATATTTTCCTAGTACTCGGTATTTATATTTCGGACTACAGATCGATATTTCAGAAGATTCCCGCGCACTATGAGTTGGAATACAGGACATCACTTAGGAAATCCACTAATATTTGGGACTATAGGGCGGTATCCTGGGAGATGCCCGATTGTTATCTCTGTGTTATCTCTGTGTTGGGCTGTTCTATACGACGATGGTTAGACCGACCATGTTGTATGGAGCTGAATGTTGGTCAGTCAAGAATTTCATATATCTAGAGGTTGAAAGTAGAAAAATGAGGATGTTGAGATGGATGTGCGAGCTCACTAGGTTGGATAAGATTAAGAATGAAGATATTTGGGAGAGGATGGGCGTGACCCCGGTGGATGAATATATGCTGGAAGCGAGACTTAGATGGTTCGGGCACGTGCGAAGGAGAAGCCTAAATGCCTCAATTAAGAGGTGTGAGCGATTGGTTTTGGCATGTACGAGAAGAGGTAAAGGCAACATAAGAAGTATTGGAGCGAGGTGATCAGACACATCATGACGCGACTCAAGAATTTCTAGAAATTGGCTCCTATTAGGAATGCATAGAGATCAAGAATTAGACTTGTAGGTGGAGTAGACAAGCGTTTTTCTTCTTTGTACCGACTAGTGTGCTAGTCTTTTGTTGAGGACTGGTAGCGAATTTTGTTGTGCTTCACACATTTGGGTACTATTTGTGCTATTACCTTCCATTTATTGGCTATCTCTGTAATTTTTTTAATTTCTGTTGTCAAGGATTTTTTGTCTCAGAACCGAGGATCTCCCGACTCTACCTTCTCCAAACACCAGTAACGATAATCAAAGGAAAATTGGATCACAATAATCCAAGATAAATGTGTCCAAGTTCATCCCCCGAAATCTTTTCCGCACCCAAAAGAAGTCCCTACAAATAACAACAAAACTTACCAAGTGTCATTTAATACTTTACCCTATTTTCTCTCTTTTTCTTTCACTGTCACTCCAACATTATAAAACACAATCAGCCTGAGAAAATTATTTTTAAATTCCCAAAAGCTCCACCAATTTCTCTCTCCCTCCAAATAAAACCATCTAATTTTTTTAAACCCCCAAAAGAAAGAGAGAAGAGCCTAAGGCTTCAATGGCGACTATGGCTTCTCTTTTTCTCAAAACCCAAGGTCCATCTCAATCTTTATCCAAAACCCAGAAAACCCATTTCGTGTTACCCCTCAATCTCCCTGTTTCGTATTCGTGGCGTTCCAAGTTCCGTGCCATACCGGGGGCCCGAATCCGATGCGGCCCGCTGATTGAGCCCGACGGCGGAAAGCTCGTGGACCTCGTCGTCGAGGAGCCACAGAGAGATTTGAAGAGGAGACATGCTTTGTCTCTTCCGCAAATCAAGCTGTCAAAGATTGATATCCAATGGGTTCATGTGCTCAGCGAGGGCTGGGCCAGCCCGTTGAAAGGATTCATGAGAGAATCCGAGTTCCTCCAAACTCTTCATTTTAACTCGCTCCGACATGGTGACGGCGGCTCACTCGTCAACATGTCGGTGCCGATTGTGTTAGCCATCGACGATTTTCATAAGAATAGGATCGGTGGGTCTACCAGTGTTGCCCTTGTTGATGACAAGGATAAGCTTATTGCCATTCTTAACGAGTAAGGGCATTTTGGTAACATTAGTTTCATTATGTGTTACTGTTCTTTGTGTCCATATGGATGTTAGATGTAGCTAGAAGAACCTTCGCAGTATGTTGGATCGAACCTTTCAATAGAATTATTGCTCCAAAACTCTATGTATTCTAAATACGTGTAAAAAAATTTGTATAGTCAAGGTCATTTATTAGATGACGACACATAAATCTTGTACTAAATAATTGGTAATTTGGTGTGATTTGAGGCCTCAGGTTCGTGTTATGTTTTGGGACTGATTGGTGTGTTTGGACAGGGTTCCAAGAGCCTCGGGTGTGTTTCGGATGGTCAGGCAACTCAATTTGATGGGTTTTTCTCAATCACAGGGAATAAACATATACCTTTAATAACCATGGCACTTAATATGTAACAAAAGGTGGAGTCTTTTTGGTTATGTGCTTTGATGAATGTTTTTTTTTAATTAAACTTGTCACTTATCAAAAGTCATCAGTGTGAAATCTTGTTGCCTAAGTATTTTTATGTTTGTAGATGGCAATTAAGATCCACGATAATTCTCACTTTAATATTTGAAACAAAGATTAAACGTCACAAACATAATAGTAATAGCTAAGGAAAACTGGAACGCTTTGCTTTATACTATGTTAATAGGCGAATATTTCCGGGTCACTTGGGTTATGTGAGGACCTTCTTGCTACTGTAAACGCGTTTAAAATTGTTTCTATTGTTAGAACTTCTTGTTTTATACACTCATATGTATAATGTATTTACCTGAAATATGATGACTATACTGGTCTTTTTTTGTTGGGTTCTTATGCGTGGTATAGACATCACCTAGCATTTGTTGCTCCCGATATGTGACTTATTCATCTGTAAAGAATTGTTTCATGTTTGCTCAATCTTTGTGTGCACCATGCTATACTAATTATATTATACGTGACCTTCTACTTTGTTCGGTTCACTTTTCTTTGTTTTTTCACTATGAATTCAGTAAGGACAGGTCTGTTACCCCACAACAGTTTCTTGGATAGAATATTAGGTATCAATATGGTCCTCCTGGTTTATCTAGGGAAAGCGACACTTATTTGGACAAACATACCTATCTGAATTTGAATTTCTTCTGATATCTATAATTGTATGCTTTGGAGTAGAATTTTGTGGTCAAGCATCCATCAATATCCACATTAAGGATGCACTCATGCACACATTGAGGGATGAATACTTATGCATGACTACTTGCATGGAGAAAACTATGCTTGTACCATGCAGTTCTACTTGCATAGGAGGAAAAGTAATCTGGTACTCTTTCGGGTCAACCATTTTTGTAAAAACAATTTTGTACACATGAAAAAGAGTATCAACAAGGTCTACATTCATCTGTCAGTATCTCCACAAAACTAATATCACAGTATGTATTTTATCAGATTATCTCAATGTAACCGTCGAGATACTAAAAGGAACCATGACCTTTCTAATCGTTGAATTAAAGTCGGGAAATTGCTCATAAAGAAAGCTCCCGATGTTTGTTTTGTGATAGTTTTGGCATAACAATCCCAATATTGAATTTGTACACCCACCCCAGTTTTTGGTTGGTCTCCACTTGCTATTCTACAAATTAACATGTTGATCATTCTTTGGTGAACCTGGTGGTAGAGCTAGGAGGCACCATTTTTTTTAACTCCTTTTTAAAATTTCTCTATATGTCATAATATTCTTGAATCTTGGTTCTTAATCATTAATTTACTGTCCGTAATAAGTAAGTGTTCCAAAGTTTTTCCTACCCTATGGCTTACTTAGTGAAAGCTTTGTACATTTTTGAATCGTATCATAACATTGATGTTAGGAGATTCTCAATTGCTTGTTTAGCAAATTGATTTACCTCTCCCTTGTCTGTACTAAAAAATTATTGGTCTTGTTTTTTACCTGCCTGCAAATGTAAGATGAGCACTTATATACTCACTCTCTTTATTTGATAATTCTAGTGTTGAGATCTACAAGCATAATAAAGAAGAACGGATAGCCAGAACTTGGGGAACAACTGCCCCAGGTCTACCTTACGCAGATGAAGCAATAACTCATGCTGGAAACTGGCTAATTGGTGGTGATTTGGAAGTTATAGAACCAATCAAGTACGATGATGGTCTTGACAGGTTCCGGCTTTCCCCTGCTGAACTTCGAGATGAGTTTACGAGGCGCAATGCAGATGCAGTGTTTGCTTTTCAACTCAGAAATCCAGTGCATAATGGCCACGCATTATTGATGACAGACACTCGTCGTCGACTTCTTGAGATGGGATACAAGAATCCTGTCCTTTTGCTTCATCCTCTGGGAGGTTACACAAAGGCAGATGATGTTCCACTTCAGTGGCGAATGAGGCAACATGAGAAGGTATGTGATCTTGGACATTCAGATGTTTTGTTCTTCAAACTTTTTTGCTATAAGAGAACGCACTTAACACTCACCTGCATCCATTTTTGTTGAAGTCCTTCCGGAATTATAATACGGTATTGTTTAAGTTACTTCTCCATCAAAGCTAACCCAAGTAATTTGGGATTGAGGTGTAGTGGTAGTACTTGCCATCATTCTGATTCATGGAGTAGTATAATGCTGCTGCTTCTTACTGTTTCGTACAATGAACACTTCAGGTACTTGAAGATGGGGTGCTTGACCCAGAGACTACTGTGGTCTCTATATTCCCATCTCCTATGCACTATGCTGGTCCAACTGAGGTTCAATGGCATGCAAAGGCGCGCATCAATGCAGGCGCTAACTTTTACATTGTGGGCCGGGATCCAGCTGGGATGGGCCATCCATTGGAGAAGAGAGATCTGTATGATGCAGATCATGGAAAGAAGGTACTCAGTATGGCCCCGGGGTTAGAGCGGCTGAATATCTTGCCTTTCAAGGTATGACAACAATGACCCGTAATGTGAAGTGCTTCATTTCTAATTTAGTTTTACGAACGCCAATGTGAACCTTTAATTTTTTGACAGGTGGCTGCATATGATAAGACTCAGAATAGAATGGCATTCTTTGATCCCTCTAGGCCTCAAGACTTTCTCTTCATATCAGGCACCAAGGTATATTCTCTTCATTGGCTTTCTCTATTATACGCCTACTCCTCCACTCCACTATACTCCTGGAGAAAAGGGAAGTTCTCCATTTCCATGCAATAGGGAGAAATAAAGTAGTATTTGGCATCCACTTTTTGGTTAAAGTTTGAGTTGAATGTAGTATGCTGTAGAAAAGAAGCTCAACAGATCACAAGGATATATGCTGCTTATTTTGAAAAAAAAAAAGTCACTAGCTATGCCTTGTTCAATTTTAAGGCACAACTAATTTTTTGGTTTTTCCAGATGCGATCACTTGCAAAGAATAAAGAGAGCCCTCCAGATGGTTTTATGTGCCCTGGTGGTTGGAAGGTCTTGGTGGAATACTACGATAGTTTGATTCCATCCGGGAACGGCAGAGTTCCTGAACCTATCTCAGTTTGAAAGTATCATCACTATCAAGGCGTACCCCAATGTGTTTGGGAGAAACCTTAAAATGTAATATGGCTCCTGATTTGGTTCACATTCCTCTCAAAGGACAAAACAATAATAATAGTGAGGCACTGGTATTGTGTGAGAAAAGGTGTCTCCATCTTGTAAATTATTAGTGCCAAACATGGCACCTTAACTTTGTCGACACATCTGTTTGCAGTTGTATCATAGGTTGTGCTGTCAATCATGAATATGGATTTCAGGTTTTCTGTTGTTATATCAGAGTATTGGTTCAAGAAAATGAACTATGTAGCAGTCCTGCTTTCAAATTTAGCTCGACCTTGCCTATTGTCTACGCCAATGTTTACCAAGTTAGTTCAGTTGGAGATTAATTCAAAACAAAAGTCCATTATAATAATCCTGAAATTGAAAGATTCTTCCTTCACCTATAGTTGTCATTTGCCATAACAGTGGAATGTAAGATCAGTAAACTTGATGTGCACATGAGTTTGAATTTTGCCTCTAACTAAAAGTTTTTTAATATGCATGTCATGAGTTTGAATCTTGTCTCTAACTAGAAGTTTGGCATTTAGTGGTGAAAGGCAAGGGTAAACTCATTTTGACCTCGTTCTGAATTGCTCGTCAATTGATTCTACGTTAGCCACACAAAAAAAAGAAAAATAGGAGAGACCTTAATGATGCAACTTTTAGGTCACTCCAACTGTCAACTTCTTTGTCCTATATTTTCTAAACGTCTCGGATTAGTGAACATATTAGGAATTTCAAGGTACTTATACAACTCGTTACCTATAATAATGGGATTCAAACTGATTGAAGTGAGATCACGGGTAGCTTTAGTTAAATGCCCCCGTCTCTAAGTAAGAAGAATTCGCTAATTGTCGACCAACATGTCTTGTTTTTTATTGATATGGGTAAATGTCGGTTACTTATCCACTTGGGGATAATGGATTATCGCATTGGATAGATCATGAAGCTATGATGCGGGGTGGAGGGCTAAATCACTTGGTGAGAGTATCACGACCACAACTTTATCAAAGATCGTGACGACGGCTAACCTGCTTGAGACAAACCAAAACTCAAAAACAATATTAGATTCTAATTATTAAGTTATTAACAAATGTTACGCTATAAATATGAAAGCGAAATATGTCTCAAATCAACATCATGAATATATGTAAATAAAAAATAGGGTCTAAACATGACCATAACTGTCTCACAAACCCTCCTAAGACCCGGTGTCATATTGTCACGAGCATCTATCAAGAGTAAGAAAGCTGAACTGAACAACATCTGTCCGGAAAAGAAAATACGTAGACAAAGAAAGATAAATAGGAAAGGGGAACTCTATGTGCTGCAGACCGAATCAAGTAAAGCAACTCACCACGAAGTTTCCAAATAAGCTCCTAAACAGCTAGATGGGCACCACTAGTACGTGCCGCAGAATATGTACAAAATGTGTTATACTCCATTTTAAACTTGTTAAATTAAGGTACAACATATAGGCGATTCTGAGTTTTATTAAAGTTAAAGAGTCACCCAGTATAGTCCCACAAGGTGGGGTCTGGGGAGGGTAGTATGTAGACAAGCCTTACCCCTACCCAAAGGGTAGAGAGGCTGTTTCCAATCGACCCTCGGCTTAGAAAAGGAAAGGGAAAGCAACAACAAAAACAAAAACAAAAGAGCATTAGTAATTCCGGCAGAAATCGCATAAATAGTTATCTAAACATAAGAATTATACATAAAATGACATGCAATAATATCAAACAGTAACTACCATAAATAACTACCATAAGGGGACACAATCCAATGCACGAATCATCTATAAGTCGCCCTGACAAGCCTCACCCAACCCCGGGAAAGGAGTACAAAAAATTCTAGGGCCCCTATCCTACAACCCTGATACTAGACCTCCAGACTTTTCTATCAAGGGCCATGTCCTCGGAAATATGCATCCTAGCCATGTCATGCCTAATCACCTCTCCCCAATACCTCTTAGGCCTCCCTCTGCCTCTCCTCACGCCGACCACCGCCGGTCGTTCACAACTTCTCACCGGGGCATCAGGACTTCTCCTCCGCACATGCCCGAACCACCTGAGCCTCGCTTCACGCATCTTCTCATCCACCGGGCCACCCCCACCTTCTCTCGAATAACTTCATTCTTAATCTTATCTAACCTGGTAAGTCCACACATCCACCTGAGCATCCTCATCTCCGCAACCTTCATTCTCTGAACATGAGAGTTCTTCACCGGCCAGCACTCCGCCCCATACAACATGGCAGGTCTAACCACAGCTCTATAAAATTTTCCCTTGAGTTTCAGTGGCACTTTCTTGTCACACAGGACTCCCGATGCAAGCCTCCACTTCGACCATCCCGCTCCTATACGATGAGTGACATCCCCGTCAATCTTTTCGTCCCCATGAATCATCGACCCAAGATATCTGAAACTGTCCCTCTTAGCGATGACCTGAGCTCCAATCATTACGTCCCTGCCTACTTCGCTCGGCTCGGCGCTAAACTTGCATTCCAGGTATTCAGTCTTAGATCTGCTTATTTTGAAACCCTTAGACTCGAGAGTCTGTCTCCATACTTCTAGCCTCTCATTCACACCGACCCTCGTCTCGTCTATCAATACTATGTCATCGGCAAATAGCATGCACCAAGGCACATCCCCCTGAATATGTCGGGTTATAGCATCCATCACCAAGGCAAACAAGAGAGGGCTAAGCGCCGATCCTTGATGGAGCCCCATAACCACCGGGAAATGGTCTGAGTCACCACCCACCGTCCTAACCCTAGTCTTAGCTCCATCGTACATGTCCTTGATTACTCTGATGTAGGCTTCCGGCACGCTCTTCGCCTTCAGGCACCTCCATAGCACCTCCCTTGGGACCTTGTCATACGCCTTCTCCAAGTCGATAAACACCATGTGCAAGTCTTTTTTCTTATCCCTGAACTGTTCCACCAATCTCCTGACAAGGTGGATAGCTTCTGTAGTGGAGCGACCCGGCATGAAACCAAACCGGTTCACCGATATAGATGTCATCTCCCTCACCCTCGCCTCGATCACCCGCTCCCAGACCTTCATGGTGTGACTTATTAATTTGATACCCCTATAGTTGTCGCAACACTGGATATCCCCTTTGTTTTTGTACAAGGGCACCACCGTACTCCACCTCCACTCCTCCGGCATCCTTTTAGTCCCGTAGATCGCATTGAACAACCTAGAGAGTCACTCCACTCCTGACCTACCCATGCATTTCCAGAACTCCACCGGGATCTCGCCAGGCCCGGTCGCTCGGCCCCTACTCATCCTTCGTAAAGCCCCTATGACCTCATCCACCCTAATGCGCCTGCAGTACCCAAGGTCTCTATGGTTCTCTGAATGCCCCAGCTCCCCAAGCTCTATGTTTCGATCCCCCTCCTCGTTAAGAAGGTCTCGAAAGTACGTCTGCCACCTCTGCTTGACCTGAGACTCACCCATCAAAACTCTACCATCCTCGTCCTTGATGCACCGAACTTGGTCTAGATCCCGCGCCTTCCTCTCCCTTACTTTAGCTAACTGGAATAACTTCCTGTCCCCGCCTCTCTCCCCTAATTCCTCGTACATGCGACCAAACGCCGCGTTTTTAGCTTCCGTAACCGCCGGCTTTGCTTCCTTCCTCGCCGCCTTGTAGGTCTCCCTGTTCACTCTCCTTTCATCCTCGTTAGTGCTCCCTGCCAACTTAGCAAACGCCGCCTTCTTTACCTCCACTTTTTCTTGGACTACATCGTTCCACCACCAGTCACCCTGATGTCTACTAGAATAGCCCTTGGCTACCCCGAGCACATCCCGTGCTACCTCCCTAACTAAGTTCGCCGTCTCCGACCACATTGCGTCCGCTTCCCCAGAACTTCTCCAAGCTCCACCATCAACTAACCTCCTCTCTAACTCCTGGGCTTTCTCCTTAGTTAGAGCACCCCATCTAATTCGCGGTCGCCCCCGAGCACTCCTCCTCTTCCTCTTCACCCAGAGGCCGACATCCATCACTAGGAGTCTATGAAGAGTCGAAAGGGACTCCCGCGGAATAACCTTGCAGTCTTTGCATAAGCCTCTATCGCTCCTTCTGAGAAGGAGGTAATCAATCTGGGTCCTCGCCGCCGAACTTTTGAAGGTGACCAAATGCTCTTCCCTCTTCTGAAATGTTGAGTTCCCAATTAGGAGCTCAGAAGCCCTAGCGAAATCAAGCAGTGAAGTGCCTCCTCCGTTCCTAACCCCAAAGCCAAAGCCGCCGTGAACCTCACCATAACCACCAGCATCAGCCCCAATGTGACCATTAAAGTCCCCTCCAATAACTAACTTCTCAGATTGGGGAATACTACTCACCAAATCGTCCAAGCCCTCCCAAAAGCGCCTCTTAACCTCCTCATCCAAGCCCGCTTGCGGTGCGTAAGCGCTGATGACGTTCAAGATGCAACCCCCAATAACCAACTTAATAGACATTAACCTATCATTCACTCGCCTAACCTCAACCACGGACTCCCTTAGATCCCTATCCACCAAGATGCCCACACCATTCTTTCCTCTCACGGCCCCAGAATACCACAACTTAAACCCGTCTGCATTCCTCGCCTTCGACCCTTTCCACCTAGTCTCTTGGACACAGGCTATGTTGACCCTCCTCTTCTGAAGAACCTTCGCCAACTCAATAGACTTTCCCGTCAAGGTGCCTATGTTCCACGACCCGATCCTTAATCTAAGAGCGTTCGCTACCCTCTTCCCACCCTTGCCTCCCGCCCTACCCGCAGAACCACTCCCAGCCCCCCTACTCACCCCTGCCAACACCCCCGCCCCCCGAGGACATGACCTTACACTACCATCCCCCGTCGCGGCCACTATCCCTCCAATCGATTACGGAGGACAGTTGCACACACGTACTATTGCGGAATACGCAAACTAATGCAAGTTAGGAATCGGCAAAGTAAACCACACACAGGATATTTAGCTAGAAACGTAAAAAGGTGTACAGAGTGAATACGAGGCCGGGAGGTACCAACTCCCGATGGAAAAACCTGGAAGTACGCTTTGATTCGCCCGATATCAACTACCGCTAGCTCTTGCACGTTTCGTCCGGTGATGCTTTGCTCTTCACGCCGAAAGCTCGCCTTGTCCGCCGTGGCTAGTACCTGAAAATCACACACACAACAAACTCCAAAAAAGCGGGAGGGGGGGAGAGGGGGCTCCCTAGCTCGGAAAGGGGAGGGGTTGCCTAAAAGTCACAAAAAGAAGAGGGTGGGGTAGGGAGGATATAGTGTGTAGAGGCTATATATTCAGGGTTTCCACCTAATTTTGAGATCCTATGGGTTTGATCATATAAACTAATTTGAATCCCTCTCTCTGTCAATTCTCATTTTGAAAGCATGTCAATGGGTTAGAGAGAACGAACGAGAGAGAGACAGAGAGATGTCGACTTACCTGGAATTGAATCGGAACTCGATCTCTCTGCGGCAGCGTCTCTGCGACGTGGAGTGAGTCTCTACGCGGCGTGGAGTGTAAGCTCCTAAACAGCTAGATGGGCACCACTAGTACGTGCCGCAGAATATGTACAAAATGTGTTATACTCCATTTTAAACTTGTTAAATTAAGGTACAACATATAGGCGATTCTGAGTTTTATTAAAGTTAAAGAGTCGCCACACCTAATTATTTTATGGTGAATTAGGACACCTAAAGTGATTAAAATAATTAAATAAAGTAAAATTCTGTATATGATATGCTTAACCTAAAGATTCTAGGTAAGTGTTCAATTAATCTAAAGGGAAGATTTTCAAGACACCCTTTAAGATCCATATTAAAATGGTTAACCGAGCGGACCATTCAGATTCTTCTAGGATATGTTAAGGGCATGCGTTATTAATTTCAGAGGCCTGTGGGATAAGTTTCTATATTAACGGTGTTTGTCTACAACAACAGCTGCCATTCTAGTATCCAGATATCGTATGAGGTCATATATGGGAGGCGGTGTCGTTCTGCAGTTATTTGATTTGAGCATGGGGAGGCTAGGTTGGGCACATAATTGGTTCATGATGCTTTGGAGAAGGTGAAGTTGATTTAGGAAAGGCTTCGCACAGCTCATTCTAAGAAAAATTGTGTATGAAATTATAATGTTTACGTTTCTGTCTGTACCTAAAATTTCTGAGTTGAACGAGTGAATTTGAAAGTGCATAACTCTATTTTTACTTTTCTTGTACATTTATAAAGTTGGACATTGAAGCACTGATTCTTCTGGACCCACGAGGCCATTGCTAGATCCGTCATTATACAGTTTGGATAAAAGAAGTAATAGGTTATAGAGATACTGTTAAATCTAGGCTCAATGTTTGTAGCAAATAAAAGTTTTGTCTAATAGGATATGCAGAGAAAAATAATCAGATTAGTAGGAAGGAGTCACTTTTTGAGTGAGATGAAATGTCAAGTTAATTGGAGTTGTAAGTTCCTAGACAATAAGCTCTTCACTAGACAATAGGCTTTCCCTATATATAGTTGAAATCAGTTGGAAAAGGCTAATTCCTTTAAGGGAACTTTACTGTTATCAGCTTCTATGTCTAACTTTTTATCAAGTTAGATAAATTCTATCCATGAGGAATACTTTTGTCCATTGCTATTTAAGTTTAACTTCATTTTGGTGCCGAATATCTCTTACTTTTACATATTTTTGCTCTATATTTCATGGCATAAGACTTATGCTCGTAAGCGGGATTTCCTTTTGAATTATGTATAACCTTTCACCAATTGCCATAGAGAATGCTCTATTTTTGTTAAGAAACTAACTGCATGATACCAGTCTCACCTTTATGTGGTTTTGGCTTCAGCTTCCAAAAAGCATCGTATCATTTACTAATTCTTACCAGGTTAAAGCCACAATGGTAGGGTCTATTCTAAAGAAAGACATAATAGGGTTAATAACTGAAAGGAATCACTTGCCGTTTTGTTCCTTTATTTTTTTTTATGACCAGATGGATGAGAGATTATCTTCACATCTTGCTGTGTGCTTATTCTTGCACTTGTGGATTGGTGTTTCCAGAATGTTGTATTATAGTGTAGCAGGATCAGCTTGTTGGTCAGTCTGTGGCTTAATATAGCAATGATTGTGCAATATATGTTTTTTGGATGCTCCCTATCTTGAGATCTAGATAGACCCTTGAGTCTAAAGGCTTTAAGTTGAGCTGGACCAAGATATAATATTTCGAGTGCAAGCTCAGTGACGTGACTCATGAAACAGATGTAGATGTGAGACTTGATACTCAAGTCATCCTCAAGAGAGAAAGTTTCAATTACCTTGGGTTAGTAATCCAAGGAAATGCAGAGATTGACGAGGATGTCACATATTGTATTGGAGGGGTGGATGAATGGAGGATCACATCTAGTGTTCTATGTGGTAAGAATGTGCCATCAAAACTTAAAGGTAAATTCTACAGTGCGGTTGTTAGACCGACTACGTTGTATGGGACAAAATATTAGCCAGTCAAAAAGCAAAAATAAGAATGTTGAGATAGATGTGCGAGCTCAACAGGATAGATAAACTAGGAATTAAAATATTCAGGACAAGGTAAGTGTGGCTCCCCATGGAAGACAAGATGCGGGAAGCGAAGCTTAGATGATTTGAGCATTTGAAGAGGAGGGGCACAGATGCCCCGGTAAGGAGGTGTGAGAGGTTGGCCTTGGTAGGTGTGAGCGGTAGAGGTAAGCTAAAGAGGTATTGTGAAGAGGTGTGAGAGGTTAGCCTTCGTTGGTCTGAGTAGAGGTAGAGGTAGGCCAAAGAGGTATTGTGGAGAAGTGATTAGGTAAGACATGACACTATTTTAGTTTACTGAGGATATTGACCCTTGATAAGAAGGTGCGAAGATCGAGAATTACAATAGAAGGCTAGTAAGTAGGCGTGCGTTTTCCTTGTCCATACCAGTAGGACTAGTGTTAGTCTTGTACTTTCTTATTTTTTTAGATTTCTATTACTGCCTTTGTTTCTTTCGCTTCGGTTTTTGTTATCTTGCTGGTGTGGTTGTTGATAAAAGGAAACTGCCAATAATAAATGACTTAGAATGTACAAGCAGATTCAAGTGTAATAGAATATACAAGCAGATATGCTAGGCATTGACAATGCAACTAGTCTATAACCAAGCACTTGATCCAAATCTGGAATAACTAAAGCTTTGGTTTTTCCTACAGCTAAACAAAGGCTTTCGTGGAACAGGTACGCATTTTATGAGCCAACTAACTGGGCATGACAGAGCAGCCATTCCAATGCACACTTTCCACTGCTGCCAATTCAACCTCTCTGTACATGCAAACTTCTTCAGCATTTCTACCATAGCAACCTGGATAAGGACTATGATTCCCACTATCCCCCAAAATAACCTCTTTGTTCTTAGCTCCCCCAGGAGATCTCCTTCATACTTTCTCATGTTGAATATGTTGAAGAGTTGACAGAGAACAAAGATGTTGAATATCATGGTGTCTTTTTCCTTGTCACTTAATTGGTATGCTGATTCACCTGTGAATTGGATGGTCAGCAAAACCGAGATCAGGTACAGAGCTTGGACCACTATATTCTTCCACATAATATTGGTTATAAATGGCTCATTTTTGTATGTTGGTGGCTGTTGCATGAGTTTTGTTCCAGGCTTATCTATAGTGAGAGCCAGAGCTGCTAATGTGCCCACCATCAGCTTTACCCAAAGTACCTGAAGCATTGCATAGGGAACTTTTCCTGCTGAAATTACTGTGACAATGTTGATGCTCACAGGCTCGCTAGCTGAAATTGCTGTCACAAAGTCTATCACCAAAGCAGCAATAGTTGCTGTTAGTTGGAATTGTGTGAATACCTGAACATTGTTATATGTGGTTCTTCCCCAACTTAGAACTTTGGCTACAGAAGCAAAGTTATCATCCATGATGACAATATCTGAGCTGTCCCTTGCGGTATCAGTTCCTTGATTACCCAGTGAAATCCCCACATTGGCTTCTCTAAGTGCTTCTGCATCACCCACACTTTCTCCAGTAACTACAACAACATGACCATTCTTTTGCAAGCATCGCTCAATCAGAAGCTTGTCAAATGTTGAGGCTCTTGCAAACACACGAATGTTTTCAACTCTCTCCAATCTTTCATCTTCAGCATATTCATGGAATTCTGTTCCTTCTATGACTTCTCCAGAGGATATGTCATGATTAGGCTCAAGTATACCACAATCGACAGCTGATGCACGAGCTGTGTGGATATCATCCTTTGTAATGATTTTGATGTTCACACCAGCATTTTTGCAGTTCATCACAGCTTTCCTTGCTTGTTCTCTACATGGAGCTTTCAGACCAACAAATGCTAATAAGATCCAATCATCTTCTTTGATCATGGGATGGAAATGCCCTTCACAATCAATCGGATGTTCTTCTGGCACACTTCTATATGCAAAAGCAACACAGTGCAGACCATCCCTTTTCATCGTTGTAACTGTTCGCTGCAAAGCTGCTCTAGCATCATCATTTATATCTTTGATATCCCCTGTCTCCTCATAGTAACGTGAACACATGCTCAGTATTGCCTCTGGTGTTCCTTTGTGGTGCATATGGAATCTGCTGTCAGCATTCCTCCTGATCAAAACACTCCCTTGGTATTCTGAGGAGAAGCTTTCGCCATAGACAACTGTACGGCTGTTTTTCAATTGTTCTACATCCATCTTCATGCTTTTGATGCCCCAGGCCAATATTGCATTTTTAATTTGCTCCTCAATGTGTTCAAATGAAGTTCCTGGTTGGCTCTTGGTATCGTTCAGAGCCATTCCCTCATGAAGCAGATCAAGAATTTCTGGTGCGAATGAGGAGAAAGCACCTCTTCCAATATATTTTTGGCCTAGCCAAAATTGGCTGACCTGCAGAGAGTTTTCAGTCAGTACGCCTTCCTTATTCGTACAAATCACTGTTGCGGAGGCCATTGCTTCACAAGCTGAGAGACTTCTGACAAGTGCATGATCAGCGATCATCTTCTTGGTTGAGTAAGCTATAGTTAACGCACAAGCTAGTGTCAATCCTTCTGGAATGGCTCCCGATGAAATTGCAACTGGAGTTGCTAGAATTCCAATAACGGCTTTCCATACATCTTGTATGCTCGTCTTACCTCCGATGAACAACTTTCTCCCATTGTTTCGCATATTCCCTGAGAAATAACGGACCAACAGCACTACGAGAACAAATGAACTGATTGCCAGACCAACCTTTGCTATATCTGAAGTCAATTTGTGCAATTTCTTTTGCAAAGGTGATTTATGGTCATGATTGAAGCAAGTTGGAGTTATGATTTCTGCCAAAGCTGTATTCATGCCTACTGCTGTGACAAGCATTCGACCATTACCCCTCAAGACTTTGCTACCAGATAGCAAGAACAGGTTGCTGCTATTGTTGACCTCCACATGGCCATTTTTCTTTGTTATGGTTGATTCATCAATTTGCAGGGAATTCTGATCTATGTAGAGCCCATCAGCAGGCACCCGATCTCCAGCTCTCAAACGAATGACATCTCCGACAACTGCTGCAGATAATGAGATATGCGTGTCCTTCCCGTTTCTAATCACAAGAATGGGGACAGCTTCAATAGGCCTGCAAAGTTCATAAAGTTGCCGTTTATGCCAATAATTACAAGAAGCTGAGAGACTGATGACAAGAAACAAGGCAACTAATATGCTGCCTCCATCAAAGCATCCTTTCAACCCCTGGTTTTTGACGCCAAAACCAAGGGATAGAACAGCATATAGTAGTACAATGATGATGTTGGGATCTTTCAGGCTCTTTAACAGCATTTGCAATAGATTTACTGGTGGCTTCTTTAATGTGTTGGTCCCAAAATGTTTGCGTCGGGAAGCAATGTCCTTACCATCACCTAGTATTCCCTTTTCAGGATTTACTTTGAGAGTAGAAAGCAATCCTTCCACCCCATCAAGCTGATCGAGCTTTGCAACGTCTCTCAATCGAACGAGTTCTGCCAAGGTCGGCTTACTGATGCTCGAAAAACATTCTGGTTCGATATCAACTGTTGTATAAGATTGAGAGCGTGAAAAGTTGCTCAAGAGCTCGGTCTTGTTTTCAGCAACAATCTTCTTGGTAAAAGATAGCAATGCTCTGGCAGTATAGAGAATTTTAAAGGCCCAGTGCCATCTCTTCCTGGCGGGGGAGCGTAAAGTAGGTACTGTTAACTGCACTTGCAAGATGTCACACATGATTTTGGTATAATATCCAGATAGGTGATTGAAGATTTTGTTTCTAGTTTGAGAATCTGGTGAGCTTAAAATATTCTTGAAATGTATATTTTTGAAGATGAAAAAATGGATTATTTTGCTGCATCGAAAATCCGATTATATTGTACAAAGTTCATAGTCAAAATTAAACCGCAGGTGCTCCTAGTATTAATCCACTTAGTAGGGTCCGGGGAGGGTAGTGTGTACGCAGACCTTACCCCTACCTTGGGATAGAGAGAGCTGTTTCCAAATAGACCCCTAGCATCCTTTCCTCCAAGAACTTCGGGTAGACTCGAACTGAAAAAATGGATTATTTTGCTGCATCGAAAATCCGATTATATTGTACAAAGTTCATAGTCAAAATTAAACCGCAGGTGCTCCGTGTGCCGTACAGTCAGGATACTAAGAGTGTGGAATGATATACTTTTGGAAGTTGCAATGAAAGTTAAGGTCACTAAAGATGTTTGTCTTTTTGTTCATGACTTGATCAGTGGTCTTTGTTTAAAGCTAAGTACAATATTGGATAACAGCTTGGCCATAATTGTATTTATCGGAAAATGGAAATGATTGAATTATCATGAAATGATGAGGGTACTGCCGTAATGGAAAATACTTGCCCAAAAAGCTAAAGGAAAAAAAGGTTAAAAGTTGAGCATAGTGTTGGGGTGAACAATGTTCAGTTGTTTGGAAAACATGCATGTAGTTAAAGAAGTTCCCATAGTTGATAATTAGCGACGTAATTTTTTTTTTTTACATTATCAGAAAACTAGTAATAGCAAGTTGTTTTTTTTTTTGGTCTTAGATCACTAATTTACTAACACTAGTTATAGAAATTTACTTCTAATTACTTTACATGATCTGATTGCACTATATTATAATATTCGTGCATCTAACTTATTGATATGCTACATATAACTTGTGGTCAACAATGTTCCCACGCATTGATTATAATACTTGTACACTAATAGCCTAGTTGACCAATGTAACTGACCCAACTGGTCGTTTTCAGCATTTGCATTCAGTTTGGTGGTTTGAGGTCATGAGTAGCTTCATATGACGTATTATGACTTGTGTGTATCATAAGTTTTGGTTTTCGAATGATTCATTATTGATTTGGAAGAATGATTCTCATTTTTGAAGCTTTAAGTTGGAGGAGTTTACCTAATTTGACTTTTATGTATTTGATCTCAAATCAGAGTTATCATGATTCTGTTAGGTACGGACAGTGATTTTGGACTTAAGGGCATGCACGGATTTCTATTTGGATATTTTTAGAAGGTTTTTGCGCTATTTGGCGAAAGTTGGTAATTTGATAGTTTGGAATGTTTATAAGTTTAATCGTGAGCTGACTTTGATGATATCGAGATCGAATTATTGTTTCGGGAGTTGGAATAGGTTTGTTATGTCATTTGGAACTTGTGTGCAAAATTTGAGGTCTTTCTGAGTTGATTTGTTGTGGTTCGGCATGAGTCTTGAAAGTTAAAAATTGAAAAGTCTATTAAGTTTGATTTCAGGTGAGATTCATGGTTTTGATATTGTTATGGGTAATTGAGGCCTCGAGTAAGTCCAGATTATGTTTTGAGACTTGTTGGTATGTTCGGATGGAGTCGCGAAGGGCTCAGGTGAGTTTTGGGGTGGTGTCGGATCAATTCCATATTTTTGGGCAGGCCTCGTTCTAATGTTTCACATCTGCACATGTATGAGCGCAAGTGCGGATCCGCTTCTGTGAGATTTGTGTCACTTCTGTGACGTTGTGGCATGTTTAAATGTTCCACTTCTGCGAGTGAGGGATCACAAGTACGAGGTCACATATGTGGAATAATGATGGCACATGCGGGTTTTAGGTTCCAGGTAGGTGTCCGCTTCTACAGACGTGTTCGCGCTTCTGCGATATCACAGACGCGGAGAGCATTGCGCAGATGCAGATGGCAGTAATGTAAGTAAATGTTGCAGATGCAAGCTTTTTCTCGCAAGTGCGGGAGCACAGTGTGATACGTTGTGTGCAAATGCGGAAATCTCTAGCAAATTTCTATATATTCGAGCATTAGTTCATTTTATCATATTTTGGAATTTAGAACTCTATTTTGGGTAATTTTGGAGGGAATTTTCATCCCATGGATTGGGGTAAGTATTTTTGGCTCGATTTTGATTATATTCCGTGATTTCCATCTTCGATTTTGGCATTCGATTGATGATTTTAAAAGAGAAATTGAGGATTTTTGTTTAAACTTTCCTAAAGTAAATATTTGAGATTTGAACATTGATTTGAAGTCGGAATTGAGTGAAATAATTATGATTGGACTCGTAAATGAATGGGTTATCAAAATTTGTGAGTTTAGTCGAGTTTCGAGGTGCGGGCATGGAATGACTTTTTGGGTTGACTTTGAGTATTTGATTAAGAATTCGACCTTTATCATTTGGGGTTGTTTCCAAAGGCATTATTTGATGTTTTAGAGTTGCTTTTGGCTAGTTTTGAGTCATTTGGAGGTTGATTCGCGCGTGCTAATATTTATTGAGTATTGTTTGACTTGTTCGGTATTTGATTTGGCTTGTTCGAGGGAAGTAACATATCTAAACTTGGATTTGGATGTAATTAACCTTGAAAACTATGTTATATGAAATGTGTTGGGGTAACACACATGCTAGGTGACGTGCGTGCATGCGTGAACCAGGATATTTATGTTCCGGGTAGTTCGTAGGGTATTATATGTCTTGTGTTGCTGTCATGCTTCATGATATCATGTTTTCTCTACTGGTATAACTACGTGACTTGTTATTCATGCTAGAAATCATGTTTAGATTTCTAATTTATTATTTGAGACATAATGGGCTATTTCCTGTTGTTTTTAGTTGTCTTTCTTAACTGTAGTTATATACTCAGTTATGATTCCTCATTTACATATCATATCCGAGTCTCTATACATTACTTGTTTAATTTATCACATGCTATTGTTTCCAATTTGTGATACTGTATGCTGAGTTATATAAGGTCAGCCTTTGAGACTTGAGAGGTTGTTGACTGATGTGGACCGGGTAGCACGTCGCAACATGCCAGATTGGCTTTTGAGTGATCTTTGGATCGGGTTGCACACCGGAACATGCCATATTGGCTACTGTTATGTGGATCGGATTGCACACCGCAATAAGCCATATTAGCTTTTGATTAGCGCTTGGCAGGATCCGCCTTGAGTCTGACATGCCAACAGTGGGCGTAGGCACAGTGATAATATATATATATATATATATATATATATATATATATATATATATATATATATATATATATATATATATATATATATATATATATATATATATATATATATATATATATATATATATGCACGTGCTTTTGTGAGGAACTTTTGAGCCATGCACCAGTACAATACTAAATGATTGTGTGTGTAATGGTGAGGGGCTATTTGAACCAGGCACCTTGAGTGTGCTGAGAGTAAGTGTCCTTGATGATATACCTATGAAATCATTAGCTTGACATGTATATTTGATATATAGGCATAAAGATATATTTTCCTCATGCTAGACGGTAGTATGATATTTGATGATTTGACATACTGCATAAAGATGTATTTTTCTCCTGCTAGACGGTAATATGATATTTGATGACTTGACAGTATATTAACATATATGCATAAAGACGTATTTTCCTCATGCTAACCGTTAAATAAATATTCTTATCTGATGTTTAGAAATTAGAAAAAATACATTTCTTTTCATAAACTCACATTTAATTGATCTCGGTGATAAGATTTGGGCTTTGACTGTTATACTTGAAAAGTAAATCTATCTTTCCATAATCGTGATCGAGCTGAGCATACTATTTCCTGAGTTGTTTACTGTTTTCAGCATTTTCATATCTCATGTTATTATTGATTATTGATGTTGGACTCCGAATATCTTCCGAGCTTGTCACTGTTTTCAACCCGAGGTTAGATGTGTTAATATTGAGTACATGAGGTCGATTGTACTCATACCAGACTTCTGCACCTTGCATGCAAATCTTGGAGTTGATGTTGTTGTATTTAGCGGGAGCTATTGAAAATGTACCTGCTCCATGCATATAGCTGCCACTTGTTTTGGGTAGTTCTAGATTTAAAAATCTATTTATGTACATTTCAAACAGATGGTGTATTTATTTGTACACTAACTTTTAAATCTAAGCTTTAGTGGCTCGTGACTTATAATACAAATTATTGGAATTTTGTACAGAAGTTTAGTATTTTACTCACTGGCTCTTATTATTCTCGTTTGAGTTGTGTTTAATCTTATTTAGTTGACCTAGCGGGTTGAGTTAGGTGCCATCACGACTAGGTAGATTTGGGGTCGTGACAACCAAACTTCTAAAATTAGCTTATTTTGAAAAGTGGTTTTTCTCAAAAGTGCTTTTTTCCAGAAGTACTTTTAGTGAGAAGCAGTTTATATTTGATTAATGTGAATTGGGTAATGGTGGGAAATTAAATGGACTGGATTGGGCTTCAAAATTTGGCCCGGTTTATTTGGTTAAACTAGTTGACCCAGTTTGATAAATAACGTTGAAAGAACGTATCTTCCTATCAGGTGTCTATTCACAATGAACATACACCATGAAGAGGCACCATACCTTTTCACAAAGCCAACAATTTCCTATAAATTCAGGCATGGCTTTCATTCTAGATATTCAGAAAATTCAGAAATTCTTTCCCTCTCTCTGCAAGTTCATTAATCCAAAAATTCTTGAGCTTTCTCGTTCCTTGAAAACCGTAAGTGTGATTCGCTCCGCTTTTTGAGTTCGTTGGTATCCTGCTTCTTGTATTGCCACTGTCGCAGGAAGGTTATTCCGTTTTATCCTGGGAGGATTTAATCCATTACCTTGGCAATTGTGAGGGGGTTAAAATTCCTTAAGGACACACAAGCAAATTGTGAACTCGGAATTATATATTCTATTTCTTCTTCCTCTTGTTTTTTCCTTAACAGTGTTGATTTTGATAATACGCGTTGCCTAACATCTTAAGGAATTTTAAAGAAAAAAAAATAATAATAATAATAAACGTACGGGTTTGAAGTATATAAAAACTTCACCATTGTTACGTGTTGTATGTTTGGTTTGGTATTCAGTTTGAAGATATAAAAACTTCACTGATTTAATAAAGTTCTGTATTATTATTTTTTTTCCGGCATTGTTTTACATTAACTTGGAGACTAAAGCCTTGTTGCTTTCTACTCCATTAATTGTTTCTCTCCGGTTTAAAGTACATAAAAACTTTGCCGGAATAATAAACGTACGGGTTTGAAGTATATAAAAACTTCACCATTGTTACGTGTTGTATGTTTGGTTTGGTATTCAGTTTGAAGATATAAAAACTTCACTGATTTAACAAAGTTCTGTATTGTTTTTGACTTTATAGAAATGTGACGAATGAAAACCAAACTGATGGAAATGTTGCGGGAACGGGTGCTACTATGACGAGTGTGGCTGCATCGTCAAGCCGTTCTACTACGGCCCATGCTATGGCACCGGCAGAAAAGCCCGGAAAGTTTTCCGGTATTGACTTCAAACGCTGGCAAATGAAGATGCTCTTCTATCTTACTACGTTGAGTTTGCAACGTTTTATCAAGGAGGATCCTCCGGCCATGGCTGAGGATACTCCGGACAATGAACGACTTGTTGTAACTGAAGCATGGAAACATTCTGATTTCTTATGCAAAAATTACATTTTGAGTTGTTTGGAAGATGGTTTGTACAATGTCTATAGTGTCATGGAAACTTCAAAAGCGTTATGGAATGCGCTTGAGAAAAAGTACAAGACCGAGGATGCAGGACTTAAGAAGTTCGTGGTCTGCAAGGTTCCTGGATTTCAAGATGATTGACACTAGGTCGGTCATAAGACAAGTCCAAGAACTACAAGTCATTGTACATGACCTCCTTGCTGAAGGTATGACCCAAATCAATAATTCTATTAATAAGATTTATCTTATTATTAACTCTGAATTTGTTATTGAAGGTATGGTCATTAATGAGGCCTTTCAAGTTGTTGCTTTCATTGAGAAACTACCTCCGTTGTGGAAGGATTTTAAGAATTATCTTAAACACAAACGGAAGGAGATGACTCTAGAAGACTTGATTGTTCGTTTGAGGATAGAAGAGGACAACAAAAATGCTGAAAAGAAGTCACGTGGAAACTCGACAATTGTGAGGGCAAACATTGTTGAGGAGGCACCACAAAATAAGAAGAGGAAGAAAGCTTCCGGACCAAAGAATTACCCAAGCAAGAAGAAGTTCAAGGGTAATTGCCACAACTGTGGAAAAATTGGGCATAAGGCGGCAGATTGTCGTGCGCCAAAGAATGATAGGAAGAAAAAGAATCAAGCCAACATGGTTGAAGATGAAATGGAAGACTTGTGTGCCATGTTGTCCGAATGCAACTTGGTAGGAAATCCGAAAGAGTGGTGGATAGATTCTGGAGCCACCCGCCATGTTTGTGCTAACAAGGAATTATTTTCTTCTTATGTCCCCGCAAGTCCCGACGAGACTATCTTCATGGGAAATTCATCTACGGCCAAAATTGAAGGAGTTGGCAAGATTGCGTTGAAGATGACGTCTGGAAAAATAGTGACTCTAAACCAAGTCCTCCATGTTCCAGAAATTCGCAAGAATCTTGTGTCTACCTTACTTCTTGTCAAGAATGGATTCAAATGTATTTTTGTTTCTAATAGTGTTGTAATTAGTAAGAACGATTTGTATGTTGGAAAAGGTTACCTAAGTGAGGGCCTTTTCAAGCTAAATGTTATAGCAGTTCCAATCAATAAAGTAAATGCTTCTTCTTACTTGCTTGAGTCAAACACTTTATGGCATGCGCGTTTAGGTCACGTAAACTTCAAAACATTGCGAAAGATGATAAATCTAGAAGTATTGCCAAAATTTGATTGCATTAATTCTAAATGTCAAATATGTGTGGAATCAAAGTATGCTAAGCATCCTTATAAGTCCGTTGAAAGGAATTCAAGTCCTTTAGACTTAATTCACACAGATATTTGCGACATGAAGTCAACACCATCTCGCGGTGGAAAAAAGTATTTTATTACTTTTATTGACGATAGCACGAGATACTGCTATGTTTATTTACTTAATAGTAAAGATGAGGCAATTGATGCTTTCAAGCAATACAAGAGTGAAGTTGAAACGCAACTAAACAAAAAGATCAAAATGATAAGAAGTGATAGGGGTGGCGAATATGAATCTCCTTTTGAAGAAATATGTTTGAAAAATGGCATTATTCACCAAACAACTGCCCCTTACTCTCCACAATCTAATGGAATTGCGGAGAGGAAGAATCGAACGTTGAAGGAGATGATGAATGCATTGCTAATAAGTTCTGGCTTACCACAGAACTTGTGGGGGGAAGCTATACTTACAGCTAATCGGATAATCAACCGTGTACCTCATAGTAAAACACAATCCATTCCTTATGAGAAGTGGAAAGGAAGGAAGCCTAGCTTGAAATACTTCAAAGTGTGGGGGTGTTTAGCTAAGGTACAAGTTCCTAAACCTAAAAGGGTTAAGATAGGTCCAAAAACGGTTGATTGTGTATTTATTGGATATGTAACCAATAGCAAGGCATATCGTTTTCCGGTTCATAAATCAGAAAATCCTGAGATTCACATTAATACGATAATAGAATCAGATAATGCTGAATTCTTTGAAACTATTTATCCGTATAAAAAGGAAAGTGAAGTGACCTGCCAAAAGTCAAAACGACCTCGGGAGGAAATAACAGATGGTATGCCTAATGAAGAAAATCCGAGAAGAAGTAAACGTCAAAGGACATCTACTTCATTCGGTCCGGATTTTTTGACTTTTCTGTTAGAAAATGTGCCTCGTACCTTCAAGGAAGCAATGTCTTCCTCAGAGGCACAATATTGGAAAGAAACTGTCAATAGTGAAATAGAATCCATATTGAGCAACCATACTTGGGAATTGGTTGATCTTCCTCTAGGTAACAAAACGTTGGGTTCTAAATGGATTTTCAAGAAGAAAATGAAAGACGATGGTACTATTGACAAATACAAGGCAAGAATTGTTGTCAAATGATTTAGACAACGAGAAGGTCTTGACTATTTTGACACATACTCACCGGTAACAAGAATTACATCCATTCGGATGCTAATCGCGTTAGCCGCCTTGTATGATCTTCAAATCCATCAAATGGATGTGAAAACAGCCTTCTTAAATGGTGATTTAGAGGAAGAAATCTACATGGACCAACCCGAGGGGTTTGTGGTTCCGGGAAAAGAAAAGAAGGTGTGTCGACTTGTTAAGTCCCTTTATGGACTAAAACAAGCACCCAAGCAATGGCATGCGAAATTTGACCAAACAATGTTGTCAAATGGATTTAAGATTAATGAATGTGATAAATGTGTTTACATTAAAAACGTTCCAAATCATATAGTCATTGTTTGCTTATATGTTGATGATATGCTAATAATGAGCAAAGACGTTGCCGACATTCAAACTACAAAGCGCATGCTTGCTAGTAAGTTTGATATGAAAGACTTAGGAGTTGCCGATATAATTCTAGGAATTAAAATCCAAAGGACTCCTCAAGGTCTAGCTTTGTCTCAATCACATTACGTGAAAATGGTACTTGAAAAATTCAAACATTTGGAATTTAGAAGTGCAAGGACTCCAATTGACTTAAACCATCATCTTATGAAGAATAAAGGTGAAAGTACATCTCAATTGGAGTATGCTCGTGTGTTAGGAAGCTTAATGTACATCATGAACTCTACACGACCTGATATAGCTTGTGCGATAAGTAAACTTAGTCGATTCACAAGTAATCCCAACAAACATCACTGGGTGGCAATGAAACAAGTTCTGGGATACTTGGAGTATACTCAAGACTACGCTTTGCACTACAATAAATATCCTGCAGTTATCGAAGGATATAGTGATGCAAATTGGATAACCGGCTCAATAGAAACAAAGTCCACAAGTGGATATGTGTTTACGGTTGGTGGAGGAGCAGTATCTTGGAAGTCTTCTAAACAGACGTGTATTGCTCGCTCTACAATGGAATCAGAGTTTATAGCATTGGATAAAGCCGGTGAAGAAGTTGAATGGCTTCGGAATTTTTTAGAAGACATTCCGTTCTGGCCAAAACCTTTGGCTCCTATTTGCATACATTGCGATAGTGAGGCTGCAATAGGACGGGCAGGGAACGTTATGTATAACGGAAAGTCTCGTCATATACGGCGAAGACATAATACCGTTAGACAACTACTTTCTAGTGGAATTATCACTATTGATTATGTAAGATCAAAGGATAATGTTGCGGATCCGCTTACAAAAGGCTTAACTAGAGAGGGAGTTGAGAAATCATCTAAGGGAATGGGACTATGGCCGAGGACAAGTCAACATGGCGGTAACTCTACCTAGAATTTTGGATGTTCCGAGATCTAGGTTCAAGGAGCTCAAACAAAGTTGTGATTGACCGGTTCAACATTGTCAAAATAAAATCTTTGGTCCATTCTCGTGATGAAGACAATGTTCGGTAACAAGGATAGAACTTTACACGTTCTTTAATGATTACCTAAATTTGATGAGGTGTCTATCAAATAGTGTCAATCTAAAGGATTACATGTTTAGGAATCACCTATGTAAGTGTGAAGTGTAAGCCGCTTCAAGGAGAATTCTGTAAGGCCAATTCTCTACGCACTTATGAGACCAGGCGGTGTTCATGGCTGAAACGAACACAATAATGAGAACCAAAAGATGGTTAAGGGTCGATTGTGTGACATATGGTTGTCTAGGTATACACCAAAGTTCGACGGTTCAAAGATATCAAATCTACCGATTGACCGAGTATATCCGACATATGTTCACTATGGAAAGTTCAAAGGGAAACCTACTTATCCAAATGCGATCGATCTTTTCTTGCGAATCACACAATTTCCATGTTTTTTTTCTATATAGCCATTCCCCCTTCATGTGGGGGATTGTTGGACTTTTAAGCCATTGGGCTTTAAAGATGAGTAGTGTGAATTGGGTAATGGTGGGAAATTAAATGGACTCGATTGGGCTTCAAAATTTGGCCCGGTTTATTTGGTTAAACTAGTTGACCCAGTTTGATAAATAACGTTGAAAGAACGTATCTTCCTATCGGGTGTCTATTCACAATGAACAGACACCATGAAGAGGCACCATACCTTTTCACAAACAGACACCATGAAGAAGCACCATACCTTTTCACAAAGCCAACAATTTCCTATAAATTCAGGCATGGCTTTCATTCTAGATATTCAGAAATTCAGAAACCCCTCTCTCTGCAAGTTCATTAATCCAAAAATTCTTGAGCTTTCTCGTTCCTTGAAAACCGTAAGTGTGATTCGCTCCGCTTTTTGAGTTCGTTGGTATCCTGCTTCTTGTATTGCCACTGTCGCAGGAAGGTTATTCCGTTTTATCCTGGGAGGATTTAATCCATTACCTTGGCAACTGTGAGGGGTTAAAATTCCTTAAGGACACACAAGCAAATTGTGAACTCGGAATTATATATTCTATTTCTTCTCCCTCTTGTTTTTCCTTGAAAAGTGGTTTTTCTCAAAAGTGCTTTTTTCCAGAAGTACTTTTAGTGAGAAGCAGTTTATATTTGATTAATTAATTTGAACAACATGTCTGAGCAGCAATTAATGTTTGACCAATCTTTTAAAAAGTATTTCTAAGTGTATTTTTTTCTAAAAGAACTCTTGGGGAGAAATTACTTTCTTTTTCTGATTCTCCAAATCTACTTCTGTTTCACTCAAAAATATTTTTTTTTTCTTCTATAAGCTTCGCCAAACACTTTATTTATGAAAAAAAAAGTACTTTGTTTTTAAAAAAATATGTTTTTGACAAACACGACATAAGACTTGTTTAGTTGCATCAGCATAAACTCCAGCATTAAAAAAGAATATGATGGAATCCAAGCACAAATAGAATTCTTCCATTTGGAACTGATGTCCGATCCAAATTTCTACTATGTATAAATGGAGGGATGTGGCGGATGAAAATGATTACAATTGGAAATAAACATTTGTTCGAATCTTTGGGGATGTTGTACTCTGCTCATTGGTTGCAAGTAGGGGATACGCGTGTATAAACTGAAAGACATACGCATATGATTGGATATTTGGATTGTGATTTGTGAATCCCTGTATCAGATATCTTGCTACCTCTTATCGAGAGTTTTATTTATTTCTTTGTTGCTTTTATGCCAGAGTTCAGAACTTTTGATTTTCTCTGTACTTTGATAGTTTTTGGAACGACAGTTGTACCTAGTTATTTTGGATTAGTTATTAGCTTTCATGCTTTTCCTTATATTAGATATAGATCAGAGTTATCCTCTTAGTTCATACTTATCATTCAGTTAGTTAGTTTTAGATAGTGTTTTGATTTGAATAAGTCTCCTAATTTAAGGACTACTCTTACGAAGATTTGTATTCAAGTTGAGCTCGGCATTCAATACACATACAATTTTTCGTCATATTCTTGAGTGTTTATATGGTATCTGAGCTTATACAACTCTAACGAGCACGATCCAATATTTTTTTTCTTCTTCTTTCCAATGACGAAAGATGGAAACACTACCAGAATTGTCAATGCCGATAACACTATCGGCACCACAACCATCATCCAATTCAACCCTACTTCCCAACTACCTATCAAACTTATTGGTAGTCAGAATTTTGCCACTTGGAAAGCTCAGTTCTCCATGCTTATGCACCGATGATCTCTATGGTCACATTGATGGGTCTAGCCTGATTCCCATACCGACCACTACTTTTTGCACCAATACAACTTCTAAACTTGCTTATACGCTTTGGTTCCATCAGGATCAACTCATTCAGAACGCTCTTATGGTATCTGTTGACCCTACCATTGCTTCCACAGTTGTTGCTGCCAACACATCCAAACATGCTTGGGACTCCTTGCATACTGCTTATACAAACAAGTCCCGGACTTGGATCTTCAGCTTTCGTGACCAACTTGCATGAATCACAAAAGACAACATTTCTATTATTGAGTACCTTGAGCGTATTTGGTCCCTCTCTAATGAACTTGCCACTGCAGGTGCTCCGGTTACTAACTTTGAACTTATCGTCAAGATTCTTAGTGGACTTGACCCTGAGTTTCGTGAGATATCTACTGCCATACAAGCCCGTGACACCACCGTCACCTATGAAGAATTGTATGAAAAATTGCTCGATCACGAGCTCTTTATCCGACATGAGGATGCTAAGAAAACTCTTAGTCCTATCACAGCGGCAGTTGCTACTCACAACAAACAGAACAACACTACTAACAATCGCGACAATCGCTGCCAATCCTACAACAACAACTCCTAACCATGGCGACAAAATACTCACTCCAATTCATCCATCCAATGCCAACCACAAAACAATAACCCCATGGGTGTTATTCCTTGCCAATTATGCAACAAGATTGGCCATACTGCAAATGTATGTCGATCCAAGTCACATAATCATTTTTAGGCCAAAGCCAACATGCTTCAACACTACTGTCAACCCGTGGATAGAGAACATGGGTGCCACATGTCGCGACCCGGATTTCCCACCATCGGGAGTCATGATGTCGCCTACTAGTGGAAGCTAGGCAAGCCAACTATTACTTATATTTTTTATTAGTTACCAAACTCCTCTTAAGACTTTAAATTAAAAACATATAATTATAGCGGAATAATTAAACTTAGCGGAAGACTTAGTCAATTTTATCAAATATGATACAGAAACCCAAACATGATACACTACCCAAGACTGGTGTCAGAATACTCACGAACTTCTAAGAATAATACACACAATTGTTTGAAAGAAATATAAGCTGTTTATCTTGAATACATGAGATAACAAAATGAAATACATAGATAGAAGAGACAACAGGTCCTGTGGACGCCTGCAAGGCTACCTCGTAGTCTCAGTAGTCGGAATATCCACAATCGTGCTACTGCCACTGCTGCTGTCCGTAACCTGTATCTGCGCAAAAAGAGCGCAGAGTGTAGTATCAGCACAACCGACCCCATGTGCTGGTAAGTGCCTGGCCTATCCCAGTGAAATAGTGACGAGACTAAGGCCAGTCACCCACATAAACTTGTACAGTTGAAATATATATATATATACATATACAAACGTTTATAAGGAAAGACTCTGCTCTGAAATAACAATCAATAACTCAAAATATCCAGAGTAATCTAGTCAACAGAATAAATCTTACTTTTATGTCTCAATTCATTTTTTCATTTCATATCTTGTGGTAGGCGTACCACCCGCTCCCAAATATAACAATAAGTTATA
>JASVEL010005043.1:0-51663 GCA_032618575.1 Nicotiana noctiflora
GGGGATGGTCCAGCCACAGGAGGAGATCAACCTACTTAAGAGGAACTTAATATACCAACTGGAGCAGCACAATGTCCATTTACTACACAAGAGGAACCTAATATATCAACTGGAGCAGGACAAAGTTCATTCACCGGAACAACTGAGAGAGGTGGAAACCAACAAACTCATAAACAAGGTAATAATTCTAAGGTATCATCTTCTAATGCTAATGAAAAAGGTAAATGCAAAAGAAGAAGAAGTACAATTGAGGATGAGAATGAGTCTGTTCTTAAAGGTCTAATGGATGTGATGAAACAATTTACTGAAAGTCATAATAAAAGAATGAGTGCTTTAATTGACAAGTTAGGGGAGCGTGACTTTTCTAATACTCGTAGTAAGATCTTCTCTATCTTGGATCCCCAGCTATTGAGTTATATAGCTCGGATTAGCGAGTCAAGGCAGCAATGAGAATTACTCAAGATGTAAAAAGAATGAAATTCTTTTTAAGCGTGGGTGAACTTGATCGTCATACCATGGTGTGGATGATTATTAATGACAAGCTTTAAATATTTTGATGGTTTTTATTTTGCTACTTTGTGATATCTGAATGTTGTATTTTATTACCTCGTCAATATCCATAAATATAAATATATGTGGATGTTCTAGTCTTAAAAGTATGTTATTTTTGTATAACAAATGCACATAGAAATTTGCTATATTTTGACGTTAGTGTTTTGTGAAGTAGCCAATAGTAATTTGGTATTATTTTCAGTTGGTTAAATTGTTGTTGTTTGTGCTCAAACGTAAAATTAATGTTGTATCTACTGTGACTTAGAGTTGTTTTACTGCTGTTGGAAAGAGAATGTTGCTGAAATAGACCATTGTGGTGTTTACTTTGGTGGACAAAGTGGTTCTCCTTTGTGGTGTTTACTTTTGAGGGCAGTTCTATAACTCCCTTGTGTCTACTGTGACTTAGAGCTGTTTCATTGCTTTGTACCTGCAAAAATGCTACTACTATTATGATGTGAAATAACATCAAGGTCTCTTGGATAATTGTTACTACGTCTTGTTCATTTGTTCTCAGCATTTGCTCACCGCTTACTAAAGAATATGAGAATATTTTGGTAAAAGAGGACTTTCGGTTACTTTCTTATTTGAAAGAAAATCTTCTTTTTGAAGTTTAAAAATATTAATATTGTAATCTCTTACTTATGATTAAGTATTTTGAAGCTTAAGAAAATCTGTTGAGTAAAATCACAACTCAGAAATGAAGTATTAATTTGCTTAAATAAATGGAAAGAGAGAAAAAACAATGCAAAAGAAGGCCAGGGGTATAGTTGTAAACAGGCATTTTACTTTAAATTTTATATAATGTATATCAATTTCTAATACAACAAATCAAACATTCAAAAAATTAATCTCTGCATAACTAATACGTATACATCTAATACCTACATAACTCTAACCCGGCAACCAAATGACTCCTAAGTATATACTCCCTCCGTTTTAATTTATGTGAATCTATTTCCTTTTTAGTCCTGCAAAAAAGAATGACCCCTTTCCTTATTTGGAAACAATTTACCTTTGTACAATGATTTATAGCCACACACAATAAAGGTGCCTCATTTTACACCACAAGATCAAAAGTCTTTTCTCTTTTTTTAAACTTCATGCCCAGTCAAATGAGTTCACGTACATTAAAACGGACGGAGTATAATATATCTATCCTTTAAACCAAAAAAAAAAAAAAAAGAGAAAAAGATCTGAGGACCCTACGGAAAAAGAAAAAGATCTGAGGGTATTATAGAGGATCTCCAAAAAGGTGCCTTTTGAGTTTTGATTGGAAGTTATAAAACGCCAAAAAATTAAGAAAAATATCAGTCAGAAGTTAAAAGTACACTGTACACGGATAAAATAAAGTTTGTCACAGTTTCCATTTCCTCTTCTTCACAGTTTTATATTACACTCAGAATTACATTCCTTTCTCTGTTTTTTCCATTTATTTCCCAATGAATTGCCTTCAGAATCTTCCTAGGTTTGTAACGTGATTTCCTTCTGTTAATTCTAATATCTTTCTTTTTTCTATTAATAATTCAATTTAATTTGGTTCTCAGATCCTCTGGTTTATCACTGAGAAACTTCACAGGCACTACAAAAAAGCCTTATTTCCCCGTTGTTTCGCTGGTAATGATCTCTTGCATTTGTTTAATTTGGTCATTTTTAAGTTTTATACTCTCTCCGTTCTGCTTGATGCCTAGATTTGATTGGACAGACGTCAATTTGATTTGTATATTATATTAGTTAGCCATATTGGAGAAAAAACTTTTGGGTCCATACCATCCCTATTTGGTAGTAATTGACGAGTGGGGCCAGCTTCCGCGCACCGGACTATTGGTGTACTTTTCTGCCTATACGAAGAAATCACCTAGTATTTTTTTGGTTTGCTGGAATTTGAAATTGAGACATCATGATTGTCCTCCCACTTCATTGACCATTAGGCCTCAGTCTTATGTGCACCAAGTTTGGCTTGTGTGACAAAGTCTTGGAATTTTTTGTTTTCCTTTTCTACTAGTTAGAGATCACAGTTTTGCTATTATAAAAAGGGCAGCTCTTCTCATTTCACTACACATACAGTCCGGGGTGAAACTATGTTGGCCCAAGATTGGTGAATTGACCAACCTTTGCCGAAAAATTATACTACAACAACAACTACTACTACCCAGTATAGTCCCACAGGGTGGGGTCTGGGGAGGGTAATATGTACGCAGGCCTTACCCCTGCCCGATAGAGCAGGGAGGTTGTTTCCAATCGATCCTCGGCGCAAAGACAAGAAAAGAAAAGAAAAAACAAAACAAAAAGGACAAGCATTAGTGATGTTAGCATAAATCACATAAATATATGAGTGAACAAAGACAAAAAATATCCTGACATATAGAAGGACAGGTACACACAAAACAAATGGCATTAGTAAAACCTTACAATAAGAAAATGGTATGCCATACAATATATCAAGCCTATATGGGTGAACCCCACACCCCGGTCCCACCCCGCGGGAGGAGAGCGTGTAATACTAGAAGTCTCTATCCTACAATCCTGATACTAGACCTCCATGCGTTCCTATCAAGGGCCATGTCCTCGGAAATCCGCATGATAGCCATATCATGCCTAATCACCTCTCCCCAATACCTCTTGGGCCTCCCTCTACCGCGACACGCGCCAACCACCGTCAGTCGCTCGCAACTCCTCACAGGGGCATCGGGGCTTCTCCTCCGCACATGCCCGAACCACCCGAGTCTCGCTTCTCGCAGCTTCTCATCCACTGGGGCCACCCCCACCTTCTCCCGAATAACTTCATTCCTAACCCTATCCAACCTGGTGAGCCCGCACATCCACCCTGAGCATCCTCGTCTCTGCGACCTTCATTCTCTGAACATGGGAGTTCTTCACCGGCCAGCACTCTGCCCCGTACAGCATGACTGGTCTTACCACAGCTCGAAAAATTATACTTCATATAAAGTAAAATATTACTTGTTATTGATTAAAAATAAACTTTGAACACCCTTGCATAACCCACTGGCAAAGGGTATTCAAAATTTTTGAATACCCTTATTGAATTTCCTGGCTTCGCTACTGCATACAGTGAGAAAGAAAGTAGTCTGTCAGAAAAATTGAGAAGGTGAGCGATGTTATAATAAGTTGTGCATTTCAAAAGAGGACTATTTCTTTTAAATGTATAGTGGTCTATTGAGTATTTTACTTGAGATTTTGAAGCGTAAATTTGTTGATGTAGTGATATTAATTTACTGGTTTTCCCTTTATTGGGAAGGTTGTTTCACATTAAAATCTTGGTGTCCTTGTTACTCCTTTTTATTGCCGTTGATTATTATCTCTTGTTGCTAGGTTTAGATTGCTATTATTTGCCGTGCATATATTTTCTTGTGTGCTAATATTCACAATTAAATATTTAAGTAATGGTTGTAACGTTCCTTTGATAGAGAATAAATATTTTCAAAGTTGTAAAAGTAGTATGTAAATTGAATGGTATCTAAAGTTTTGGGACGCCGGGAAATGTTATACAAATTGAGAAGGAAGGAGTCGTGATCTGTAATTTCTGCAGGTTGTGATCAATATTGAACCTTATCATTTTCATTTACAGGGGATGACAAAATTTGCTGATCAGCGTCTAAGTATTGTGGCACAGGTAAGATTTGAATCAGCAAATGATGACTCGTTCACTGGTAGTTCCTTTTTACTTTACAGTTTTTTGGATTGATCAGATTATTTATATGATTAACCTACTCCCTTTTACATTCTGGAGTTGTTGTTAACCATCTATGTACCTAACAGTAAGTATCGGACGAATCTAGATTTTGTCATTTCCAAAATTTACAGCAATTTCGCTAGTATTATCCATCATAGAAATGGATTTTTGCCTTACCTCGACTAATTCCATGGGTACCTGCTACCTCTCACCAGCACAAGTACCGGGTAACTTTGTCTACCAAGACGAGATCCCCTAGTGTTTTTGTCTCCGCTCGGATTTGAACCTAAGGCTTCATTAATCTCAACCCACTTCATTGACCACTAGGGCGTAGTCCACACCCTTGGGTGCTATCATAGAAATGGATATTGAAGTCAGATATTCTTGTTTTATAAACTCAACAATAAAAGTAACAGTTATATGCGTGTTAATGCCAAAAAATCTTATTTGCTGGCATGACCAGTTGCGGAAAATGGATGTGAAAAAGGACATGATTTACTTTTCATGACAAGGCGAAGTGTTGCTTTTGTTTTCATCTATTAACATATCTTTCTAAAGGTATAGTCTCCAAGAATGCTGGTCTCCGATCTAAAAATTTCTATGAGGTGGAAGTATATATTTGAACTCGATCCAACATTTCATTTCTTCATATCTTAAACCTAGTATGTGAAGTCCTAATATGGCCAAAAATTGCGAAAAAATTGGAACATGCTTTCTGCTTCTTGTTGAAATTGAATGTGTTATAGGAGTAGCATTTATTAAGTGTTCACTGCAGCTTCTTCTCCTCTCTCTTGCCATCTACTCTTTCTTTTATCTGTGAAATCCATTTCTGAATTGGCATTAGCTTTCCTGCTCTCTTTCTAGGTTGTATCTGGTTCTGAATCTAGTACAGAGAAGGACGAAACAGAGAAGGGTGCGGTAAAATCTGATACATACAGTAATGACATGACAGCAGCCATGGGAGCTGGTTAGTCTATCTTTCTACACATATTCTGGTTTGTGAACTTTATTTTCTTTCACATTGAGGATTTTTCTGGTGCATGCCTTTCCGATATAAATAAGAAAGCTATTAAACTTATTAGTTTGACTTATCAAGGAAAATTTATTAGTCTCCCTGCCCCTGGCAATTTTATAAAGCTGCATTACATCCTAGCTGAATCGGTTAAGTTATGTACAATCTTTTTCTACTATTTACTTTTCTTTGTTTCTCCTTCTTGCCTTGCCCTTTGTTGAAGATCCTTTCCTTACACAAAGTCACAAACTGCAACTCCAAGTTTGCTCCTGATTCAGTTGTATTAGCATAATTTCCGGATCATCTAACTTAATGACATTCTCTTTTAGGAAGTAATTAATCAAAAATTTTTGCAGAGTTCTATTCACTAACTACTAAGTGTGGCACTCATATCGCCACTAACTTTCTTAATGCAGTTTTAACCTATAGGCATGAGTTAGGAATGAACTACAACTTCATCCGTCCAGATTTGATTGTTGGGTCATGTGTACAGGTGACGAGTAATTCCTTTTTCTTAGAACATATTATCCTTTTCTTGAGGTGATCTTTTGACTTCTTTTTGTGACTCCAACAAAATTGACAGACTCCTGAGGATGTGGACAAGCTTCGCAGCATTGGAGTAAAAACTATTTTTTGCTTGCAGCAAAATCCAGATCTCGAGTATCCGTAAAATATGTCATGATTATTTATTTCTTGTTGGATCAACCAATCTATTTCACCTTTGTTAGATACTTATGTGTAAATATGTCCTAATCCCATATGTAGTAGGAGTATAATATGTCCTAATCCGATATGTAGTAGGAGTATAATATGTCCTAATCCGATATGTAGTAGGAGTAGAATATGTATTATATATAGGGCTCATTGTATCATTGTTAAAGCACAAATAATATATTTTTCTCCCGTGCTTTCTCACATGGTATCAGAGCATTAGTGAGAAACCTATCGTTGTGCATCATTCCAACGACTTCTGGGAAGAAAAAACCTCGTCGCCGTGCAATTCTCCAGCGACTTAGAAGGCTGCCCGTAATCAAGTTTCTTTCTATCGGTGTTGTGCAAAAACCAACACCACCACGAGGTAGATCACTCATCAGCGACCAACCCTACAAAATTTCTCTGGCAGAAAACTAGCCACGTGCCTGCGGAACAACTTTTCCGGCGAGCGCGTGACCCCCACGCGCCGGCGCGTGAGGCCACTTCCGGCCATTTTTTGATAAAACTTCTTCAGGACAGTTGGATCGTCCTTGAATTCAGCCTATCCATATTTTTATTTTTTAATTTTGACCACTTTGAATTTTTTCCGGTAGCTACAATACTTTTCCAGCAAACACAGTATTTTAAGCATCTGTATCAGAGAATTTTGAGTTGATTCTTTTTGTTATCTGGTGATAATCCAACCATGTCTTTGGGAATCGATGCTTTAGGGTCTAGAAACCCGGGTTTTGGCAGTTCCGGTGTTATGATTACCTCAAAACCTTTAATGGGATGTTCAAACTACTTAGATTGGGCTTCATCTGTCGAGTTGTGGTGTAAAGGTCAAGGAGTTCAAGATCATTTAACAAAAAGGCTAGCGAAGGTGATGAAAAGGCCAAAACACAGTGGGAGAAGGTCGATGCTCAGTTATGTAGTATCCTGTGGCGATCTATTGATTCCAAGTCGATGCCCGTGTTTCGTCCATTCCAGACATGTTATTTAGTTTGGGAAAAGGCTCGTAATCTCTACACTAATGACATATCTCGTTTCTACGATGTAATATCGCGAATGACAAACTTGAAGAAACAAGAATTAGATATGTCTACTTACTTGGGACAAGTTCAGGCAGTCATGGAAGAATTTGAGACGTTGATGCCAGTTTCTGCTAGTATTGAAAAACAACAAGAGCAACGACACAAGATGTTTCTAGTTCTTACACTCGCTGGACTCCCTAATGACCTTGATTCAGTACGTGACCAGATTTTGGCTAGTCCAACCATCCCCACAGTTGATGAATTATTATCTCGATTACTTCGCCTTGCTGCAGCACCTAGCCACCCATTAAGCTCATCACAAACACTTGACTCATCTATCCTCGTATCCCAATCAGTGGACAATCGGGCATCTCATACTATGGAGAATAGACGAAGAGGAGGTCGTTTTGGAAGATCTAGACCTAAGTGCTCTTATTGTCATAAACTTGGACACACTCGTGATGTATGCTATTCTCTACATGGCCGCCCACCCATGCTTATGTTGCTCAGACTAAGACTACAGGTAACCAGGGATTTTCCTTATTTGAAGGGGAGTATAATGAGTTCCTTCGATATCGAGCAAGTAAGCAGACATCTCCACAAGTAGCTTCTGTTGCTCAGACTAATACTTCTGTTGCTGGTAATTCTTTTGCTTGTGTTTCCCAGTCTAGTCCTTCTGAACAATGGGTTGTGGACTCAGCCGCTTCTGATCATATCTCTGGTAATAAATCACTTTTGTCAAATATTGCATATTCACAGTCTCTTCCCTCTGTTACTTTAGCCAATAGGTCTCAAACCAAAGCAAAAGGAGTTGGACAAGCGAATCCCCTATCCTCTGTCACTCTAGATTTCGTTCTCTATGTCCCTGGTTGTCCTTTTAATCTTGTATCTGTTAGTCGTTTGACTCGTGCCCTCCATTGTGGTATATATTTTATTGATGATTCTTTTACTATGCAGGACCGCAGTGCAGGGCAGACGATTGGAACAAGACTTGAATCAGAAGGGCTTTACTACCTTAACTCCCTAAAATCCTCTGAGGCATGTCTAGTTACAGATCCTCCGGACCTAATTCACAGACGTTTAGGACATCCAAGCTTATCCAAACTTTAGAAGATGGTGCCTAGTTTGTCTAGTTTATCCACATTAGAGTGTGAGTCATGTTAGCTCGGGAAACATACTCGAGCCTCCTATCCTCGTAGTATTGAGAGTCACGCAGAGCCTATTTTTTCTTTTGTTCATTCTGATATATGGGGTCCTAGTAGAGTCAGTTCAACCTTAGGATTTCGTTATTTTGTTAGTTTCATTAATGATCATTCAAGATGTACTTGGATTTTCTTAATGAAAGATCGTTCTAAGTTGTTTTCTATATTCCAGAATTTTTGTGCTGAAATTAAAAATCATTTTGGTGTCTCTATTTGCACTTTTCGCAGTGATAATGCCTTAGAATATTTATCCACTCAATTTAAGCAATTTATGACTTCTCAAGGAATTATTCATCAGACCTCTTGTCCGTATACCCCTTAGCAAAATGGGGTTGAGAATAGGCACATCATTGAGATTGCTCGCACACTTCTCATCGAATCTCATGTTTCGCTGCGTTTTTGGGGCGATGCAGTTCTCACAGCTTGTTATTTAGTTGATCGAATGCCTTCCTCTCCCATCCAGAATCAGATACCTTATGCTGTATTGTTTCCCCAATCACCCGTATACTCTGTTCCCCCTCGTGTTTTTGGGAGCGCTTGTTTCGTTCATAACTTAGCCCCTGGAAAAGATAAGTTAGCTCCTCGTGCTCTCAAGTGTGTCTTCCTTGGTTATTCTCGTGTTCAGAAGGGATATCGTTGTTACTCATTTGATCTTCGTAGGTATTTTATATCCCCTGACGTCACATTTTTTGAGTCTAAACCTTTCTTTACCTCTTCTGACCATTCTGACCCCCTTGATATATCTGCGGTCTTACCTATACCGACCTTTAAGGAACCTACTATAGCTCCTCCTTCTACTTCCGCCATAAAAGTCTTACCCGAGTCTCCTATAGATCCTCCTTCACCTTCCGCTATAGAAGTCTTATCCATTCCAGCCGTTGAGGAGTCTTGTGTGGCTCCTCCTAGACTCTCTGCCACAGGAACACCACTTTTGACATATCACCGTCGTCCGCGCCTAGCATCAGGCCCAGCTGATTCACGTCCTGCACCTGACCTTGCTAATACTGCGGACTTGTCTCCTCTTAATCAACCGATTGCACTTCGGAAAGGTATACGGACCACCCTTAATCTTAATCCCTATTATGTCGGTTTGAGTTATCATCGTTGTCATCACCCTATTATGCTTTTCTATCTTCTTTGTCCTCTGTTTCCATCCCTAAGTCAACAGGTGAAGCATTGGCTCATCCAGGATGGCGACAGGCTATGATTGACGAGATGTATGCTTTACATACGAGTGGTACTTGGGAGCTCGTCCCTCTTCCTTCAGGTAAATCTATTGTTGGTTGTCGTTGGGTGTATGCAGTCAAGGTTGGTCCTGATGGTAAGGTTGATCGTCTTAAAGCTCGTCTTATTGCCAAAGGATATATTTGGGCTCGATTACAGTGATACCTTCTCTCCTGTGGCTAAGGTAGCATCAGTCCGCCTTTTTCTATCCATGGTTGCTGTTCGCCATTGGCCCCTCTATCAGCTAGACATTAAAAATGCCTTTTTACACGGTGACCTTGAGGATGAAGTTTATATGGAGCAACCACCTGGGTTTGTTACTCAGGGGGAGTCTCGTGGCCTTGTATGTCACTTGCGTCGGTCACTTTATGGTCTAAAGCAGTCTCCTCGAGCCTGGTTTGGTAAGTTTAGCACAGTTATCCGGGAATTTGGCATGATTCAGAGTGAAGCTGATCACTTTGTGTTCTATCGGCATTCTGCCTTGAGTTTCTGTATTTATCTGGTGGTCTATGTTGATCATATTGTTATTACCGGCAATGACCAGGATGGTATTACTAAATTAAAGCAACATCTCTTGCAACACATTCAGATTAAGGATCTGGGCAAACTAAAGTATTTTCAGGGTATTGAGGTTGCTCAGTCTAGCTCAGGTTCACAATGAAAGTATGACTTAGATATTCTTGAAGAGACATGAATGACAGGTTGTAGATCGGTTGACACCCCGATGGATCCGAATTCTAAACTTATGCCAGGACAGGGGGAGCCTCTTAGCGATCCTGCAAGATATAGACGGTTGGTTGGTAAATTAAATTACCTTACAGTGATAAGACTTGACATTTCCTATTCTGTGAGTGTTGTGAGTCAGTTTATGGATTCACCGTGTGATAGTCATTGGGATCGTTGGATACTCAAATGCTGATTGGGCAGGATCACCTTTTGATAGACGTTCTACGTCTGGGTATTGTGTCTTGGTAGGAGGAAATTTGGTGTCCTGGAAGAGCAAGAAACAGAATGTGGTTGCTCGGTTTAGTGCAGAAGCAGAATATCGAGCGATGGCTATGGTGACATGTGAGTTAATTTGGATCAAACAGTTGCTCAAGGAGTTGAAATTTGGTGAGATTAGTATAATCAAGCTGCTCTTCATATTGCGTCAAATCCAGTGTTCCATAAGAGAACTAAACACATTGAGATTGACTGTCACTTTGTTAGAGAAAAGATACTCTCGGGAGATATTGCTACAAAGTTTGTGAAGTCGAATGATCAGCTGGCAGATATTTTCACCAAGTCCCTCACTGGTCCTCGTATTAACTACATATGTAACAAGCTCGGTACATATGATTTGTATGCACCAGCTTGAGGGGGAGTGTTAGATACTTATGTGTAAATATGTCCTAATCCCATATGTAGTAGGAGTATAATATGCCCTAATCCAATATGTAGTAGGAGTAAAATATGAATTATATATAGGGCTCATTGCATCATTGTTAAAACATCAATAATATATTTTTCTCCCGTGCTTTCTCACAACCTTCAATCTACGACATGTTTTTACAAGTCCTTAATTAGTATTCTGTAGATATTTTGGGGTTGACATCGGTGCAATTCGTGAATATGCCAACAAATGCAGTGATATTCAACACTTGCGTGCCGAAATAAGGTTAGTTAGCAGAAGTTAAAAAATAGTTCTGCAGTGCCTTGTTTTGTGAATGTAAACACACTGCCTCTCTCTGTATCTCTATCTCTCCCTTTTCATTTTTTGAAAGTTAACCACTTCTTTGATGTTACAACTAGTGCAGGAGTTTATGTCATTGAGAAAGGCACGTTCTTCTTTCTGTTACTTTAGGTTTAAACGGAAATAAATTAAAGGCTCAGAGTTGGTTTGAACTTTGAACATGAAATGACAGGTTAAAGAACAAGAAAGAAAACATTTATTACTGGGCTAAGTTTTGCATTCATTTGCAAAAGATTAATTTTCCATGTCGCCCATGAATCAGTTCCTTTTCTTCCTTCAATTGCAAGAAATGCAATCACTAAAGTAAGCACACTTGTTTATTTCCTAGTCGTTTGGTTGGCTGTTGCAGAAATCTTTTACAGATACCAAAATTGTTAAACTTCTTATTATGGCTGATAAATGTAACTGCAAGAGTGTATGCACTTTTGTGTTAAGTACATTAGGTCTACAAGACTTGCAACATAATAATATACGATGTGAAATTATTTTGTTTTTGCATTCTTGTCTTAAACCCATATTAAGAAGGTATAATCAGGATTGGAATTTGATCAGCAATATGCTTGTATTATAACAGCATATGTGCACAGTACTAAAAGATGAAGTTATTTTCATTTTGAGAATATTTGCTGAATGTACTCTGCCTTATCTTGCTGATGTTAGAAAAAGAGGTTCTTCATTACATGGGCTGACATGTCTTGGCATTCTCATTCTTACCCCAAGCTAAGGTGAAAACAGAAAAAGTTTTTTCCAAAAATTGGACAAGCATCTTGCTAATGTGTCTTTATAAAATCTTATAATCCCTAGAATATGTGATGCCACGAGGCATTACCAAAAGTTAATTCCATGATGCTCATTCCTAATTGTGTTGATGCTTGATTACGCAGGGATTTTGATGCATTTGATTTGAGGTTGCGGCTTCCAGCTGTTGTAAGCAAACTGAGCAAGGCCGTCAATAGAAATGGGGGTGTGACTTACATACATTGCACCGCTGGACTTGGCAGAGCTCCGGCAGTTGCGGTAAGTGCTTATGAGTTTCTCTATGTCGCCTGACAGATGCAATGGCATTAAAGTACAAATTAAACATGGAAGTTTCCCCCTCTTGCTTGTGTTTTTAGGATCATTTCTCAACACTTTAATGACATAGAGCACATTATCCTTGCTCCTGGAATAATGACCTTTTCCCAGTCAACCTTGAATTGATTAATGTATATATGTCTTCTGGGAAGATCTGAAATTGTGTTTTTGCGTAGAAGAAGGTTGTTATCACTTTAGCATAATCCTTGTTTTTTTCTTCATTTACTTGAGTTTGTTCTTTGCTTATCCATAAACAGTGTTTTTGAAGCACTGATATACGTTACTTGTGCTTAATGTAAGACCTTAAATATCTAAGTGAACTACATCCTCTTTAATATGAAATGATGCAATCAATTTCCCTTGTCTGAATACATGTGTTCTATAAATTATTATCTTCAGAGTAGCAGTCTTTTCCTGTTGATGGTCTCTGCTCCTCTCACCTCATCTCCCTGTCTCTTCGTCTCCAACATTCTTTGTCACCTGGACCTCCTCTCAATATTTGTGCCTGAATCAATTCCCACCACTCCTTTCCAAATTTAACACTTTTTGCTGCCCTGGAGCATTGAAGCATTACAAATCAAGTTCTTGCAATAACAGAATCAAACTCCATGATAAAATGTTTCCTTTCTGCACCCCCCTCCCCTCATCTCCAAATCGCAGTCCTAACACTTTCCGTACCCATCTCCAATTTTCAGCCACAATTCGGAAAACACTTGATCCAAATTGGTGAATTAGAGCAGATTCTGTCTTTTTTTTGATCTTCAATTAGCAGTTCAGTGCCTTTGCTTTGTGCTAGAAGTTCATTGTACTGCTCTATTATACTGATCCGGTGATTGTACTTGCATTTGTTCTTTTGTTTTTGCCACTTTGGTGTGTTTGAAATGGACTAATGATTGCAAGAGCCGTAGAAGTGCAGTGGAAAAGTTCGCAGAAATTTCATCATTGTCTGGGGTCCCTTCTGTGTGCATTGGTCCATGTTCTGCCTTCTTCTAAGCCTCAAAGATGTTGGGTGAATCGTCTTGGACAATGGCCTCTCTGGTACTTGCAGGCTGCACACAAGTAGAGAAGAGACCATTCAATGTCTGGTCATACTTCAAATCAGACTTTTGGCCGATTCATGTGTTGGGCCGTGGGATCACCTCATTCAAAAGTTTAAGCAGTTAAAGATGACACTTTATTTACTCAAATATATTTTGCAACACACCCCTCACGTGCCAATTAGATTCTCTTTCATGGTTCAAGCATGTGAAAACTTCTGTCCAATGAATGATGCTAGTGAGACTTGAACTCAGTACCTCTACCCACTTTTATTCCATGTTGAACTGTATGATAACCTCATCTAAAAGTTCAAGCTGTTAGAGAGGTACACTTATTTACTTAGTTATGTCTTCAACGTGTTAGTTGTTTGCTCGGATCTGGAAAATATTATTTTTTTGCATAATTCTTAAGTGGTGAACCATGCATTTCATTTACAAGTTGAGTTTGTGCGCTTGGGACATAGCCCGACGCTTTTGCGGCAAAAGCTCTTTCATAGTTATTGCAGGTAGTCCTCCTTGTACGTCCTCCTTAACGAACTAGGGCTTACTGAACGATTCCTAAGGACTTCTCCTTCGCTTATGATTCGTAACAATTCTTAGCAGGAATGAGAGTTTTTCAGTACTGAGGCCATGTGTCAATGTAGTACTTAAGGAGAATGTGATCTTTGATAAGAAATTGCAAAACTGTGTCAGATTTCTACAGATATTCACCTTCCTGGAACTATGTTTTGTTTTATTTATCTAAATTGCTTTGTGATTGAACTTATATTCTTTTGGAACTTTGAATTGCAGTTGACATATATGTTCTGGGTTCAAGGCTATAAGCTTGGTGAAGCTTTCAATTTACTCATGGTAATGTTTCCCTGTTATGTTGGTTATGTAGTTTCACTTTTTGCAAATATTATTTGTATCGGGCCATTGGATGTAACTGATAAGGGCCGAGTACGTCCCCTAACGCTTACGCGGCATCAAGGGCACATCCTTCATTCACATCCTTAACAACTAAGGCGTAGCACCAACTCGCGTATGCAGGCGCCCTTTCCCTCCTTTTTATATTTTAAGGATGTCAGCAGTCCTTCGACAAATTATGTCTTTAGCAGGAAAACCTTTCCTCTATATAAAGAGTGGTTTTCCTTATTGTAAGGGACAAGTGTTATTTTTTAATAATACAACTTCTGATTATTCTCTCTCTATTGTTTTCTCTCTTTACCCTCTCAGTGATAATTGTTGATAGTCCACATTTCATTTCTACCAAGATTCACAATATAAACGATATAGATCTTTCTCCGGGGTTTATTATAGTTGATTGCGATTTACCCTTTTCTCACAATTTTTGATTGTCCACAACTCATAAAGTAATCGGTAACTTTTGAGTCAAACAATTTGGCGTCGTCTGTGGGGATTTCGAGAATCAAACCTATAGTATACACCCAAAGATCAGATAGCCACATCATCCATATCCCACGAAAACCCAGAAATAGCTGAAAACAACACCAGGTCCAAAACTATAATGGGGGTCACCACCAACCTCCCGAGCTCTCTGAACGAGGTCGGTGATGACGCTACCACCAACACCACCCCCGATACCGCACCAGAGATAGAAGCTTCACCTTCCCCATTCGGGAACCTTGCGACCTTGCAGGACAAGGAAGCTTCCACGTCCACTGTAAAAGAAGCACCCCCGACAGTTAGAAAATTACTGAAAGAATGGTTGACGAGTACCTTGAGCGGCTTAGTGGGAAAACCACCATAGGGCCACACTAAAGCAGTACCAACAATGAGTATCGCTACCACATCGGACGAGTAAGAGGAAGCGCGAACAAACAACCAACCCGTCGAAACACAAACTCACGATGACACGCTGACATCCATTCTGAGAAAAATGAAAGAAATGGAGAGCGAAAACAAGGCTCTCCGCGACCAAATGAAAGAGCATCAGGATAGGGTCGACAAGATCCCCGAAGCACCTAAACTACTACCTAAATGCGACGTGGGAAGGTTCGTGGAACAACCATACTCCGAGGAAGCCGCCCCTTATTTCATTCCAAAAACTTTCAAGATGCCCCCATATCTGAGGGTCACCTCATCCATTATGTTACTGCCGTGAAAGGTAACGACCTATCAAAAGAGCAGGTACCATCTATGCTGCTAAAGAAGTTTGGCGAGACGCTGACCAGAGGAGCCCTAACATGGTACTCCCAACTGCCCGCCAAAGCAATTTCAACCTTCGAAGAAATGGCAGACAAGTTCGTCACCGCACTGGCGCAAAGAAAGCAGAGGCAAGGATGAATGACATATTCGCCGTCAGACAAACCACGGGCGAGGGCCTTAGGGACTTTCTCGCTAGATTCAACAGGGTGAGGATGAGCCTGCCAAAAGTGTCGGAAGGCATGACGATAGCTGCCTTCCAGAATAGACTCAGCAGGGACGGCTCCAGAGCAACTAAGAAGCTACTGAATCGGCTCATGAAATATCCTCCCACAACTTGGGACGAGATCCACAACGCCTACTGCGCCGAGGTACAAGCGGACGAAGACAATCTCAACGGGCCGAGCCGACAATGAACAACTATACACTCAGACGCAAGGAAAGATCGACGTCACGAAGGATGCCGAGAACTTCCCCCTCGCCCCAATAAGGAACGACATTAGCCATACATGAGGTCTCCCCATCCGCCTCCTCGACATACATATGCATTACAACGACATCTTGCCCCACTCATGAGCGAAAGAGGTACGCCCCCTTTGCTTTCATCACATAACTTTTGTGTTTCTCCTTCAGAGATAGTGTACCACTGGAAAAGCTTGGCACCAAGGTGCAGTGGCCTCAGAAAATGAAATCAGACCCCGCCACGAAGAAATCAAACGTCCTGTGCGAATTCCACCAAGAGCGGGGACACAGGACTGAAGATTGCATAGGCCTGCGACAAGAAGTCGTCAGAATGCTAAACCAGGGGTACCTAAAGGAGTTGCTTAGTGACAAGGGAAAAGCCAATTTCGCACGCGGACGAGAACAATCCCGCGGGCCACCAAAGCCACCCTCCCCGACATGGACAGTAAACATGATCGTCGGAGACGGCACCGATGTTGCTATCAACCATGTAAAATTCGCCAACACACACAGGCTAAAACGAACCATCTCCCACGAACGGTACGATGACTTCGAACGGAGTATCACCTTCGATAAGTCCGATGCCGATGGTTTTTGTTTTACCCATTATGATGCTTTAGTTATCACTTTACGTATTGTTGATACGGACGTCAGGAGAGTCATGATCGATGACGGAAGCAGCGCCTGCATCATCCATCCAAGAGTCCTTTCACAGATAGGACTCGAGGATAGGATAATACCCCGTTGTATAACTCTAAAACAATGTAGTGGAACGTACCTCAGGGGAAGTGATTTTGCCCGTCCTTGCGGGGGGTCACATTGGAGACGACCTTTCACGTGATGGACCAAGAAACGACATATAATGTTATCATCGGACGCCCATGGATACATGCCATGCGAGCAGTCCCCTCAAGTTTGTACCATATGGTCAAGTTTCCTACCCCATGGGGGATATTGAGCATCAAAAGGTAGCCGCGCACAGCGCAAGAGTGTTACAAAATAACACAGGATTGCGCCCACACCCGACAACTAAAAGGAGCAAGCGCAGAAGCATAACAATTAGCCATGTCGGGACCAAAATGGACCCAACGACCGATACCATCAGAGAGCCAAACATTGTGGAAGTCTGCAAAACGACGATCGAAGACCTTGATGCGGTTCAGCTAGATAGCCGCGACCCCGAAAAGAAAGCATACATTGGTCACGGGCTCACCGACCCATGTAAGTATCGTGATTTTTTAACTAGTCATACATACCTATTTGCTTTTTCCCATGCAGACATGCCAGGGATCTCGCTACCCACAAACTCAACGTCGACCCATTACATCCGCCGGTACGACAAATCAGAAGAAAATTCAACGCTGTGATTAACGAGGTAGTCCGCGAAGAAGTGGACAAATTACTCGCCAATGGCTCTATCAGAGAGTCAAAATACCCGCAGTGGGTCGCCAACATAGTAATGATAAAAAAGAAGAACGGGAAATGAAGAATGTGCGTGGACTTCACCGACCCGAACAAGGCATGCCCCAAAGACTTCTTCCCCCTCCCACACATCGATAGCTAATCGACGCCACCGCCGGGCATGAACTGATAAGTTTTTTGGATGCATATTCTTGTTATAATCAGATCCTAATGGCTGAAGAAGACCAAGAAAAAACCACGTTCATCACGCATCAGGGTACCTATTGTTACAAAGTGATGCCCTTTGGGCTCAAAAATGCGGGGGCCACGTATCAAGATTAGTCACCAAGATGTTCAAAGAACAGCTCGGCAAAACAATGGAGGTTTACATCGACGACATGCTAATGAAGTCCACTAGAAAGGAAGATCACATCGACCACTTGCAAGAGGCCTTCGAAATACTGAAAAAGTATGGGATGAAAGAACCCCGAGAATTGCGCCTTTGGCGTGGTGTCAGGAAAGTTTTTAGGATTTCTCGTATCCCAAAGAGGTATCGAAGTCAACCCTGATCAAATCAAAGCGATCGCTTCAATACCCGAAGTGCTAAAAAGCAAAAAGCAGGTCTAGAAATTGACGGGTCGGATAGCTGCCATCTCCCGTTTTATCTCTTGATCCTCGGACAGATGCCATAAATTCTTCAACGTCTTAAGAAAAGACAACGGATTTCACTGGAACGAAGAATGTGTCAAAGCCCTGCAAGAACTAAGAGCGTACTTGTAATCACCACCACTATTGTCAAAGGCGGAACCGGGTGAACCCTTACTGATATACCTGGCCGTATCGGAAGTCGCAGTCAGCGCAGTGTTGGTTCGCGAAGTAAAAGGTATGCAATCACCTATCTATTACACTAGCAAAACCCTAGTGGACGCCGAAACAGGTATCCACACCTCGAAAAATTGGCTCTAGCACTGGTCACGACTTTAAGGAAGCTGAGACCCTATTTCCAATGCCACCCCATTAAAGTAGTGACCACGTTCCCCTTTAGGAGCATCTTGCACAAGCCCGAGCTATCGGCCGGCTCACCAGATGGGGCATAGAGCTTAGCGAGCACGATATTACAAATATTCCTAGAACCGCCATCAAGTCACAAGTCCTCGCCGACTTCGTGGCTGACTTCAGCGCTAAAATATTGCCGAAGGCGGAAAATAAAGCCCTGCATTCCACCTCAAATATCGACCTCTGGATCCTCTATACAAATGGGGCCGCAAATGCCTCGGGATTGGGACTGGGACTCATCCTCGAAGTCCCCACGGGCGAAACCATTCGTCAGTCCATATGATGGCCCGAGATGACTAACAACGAGGCAGAATACGAAGTTGTTATTGCAGGTATAAAGTTAGCCGTCAGGTACGGGGCCCGCCGACTCGTCTTGCACTGCGACTCTCAACTCGTGGTAAATCAAGTCACCGGAACTTACCAAATCAAGGAACAAAGGTTGCAGAAATATCAAGCGGAAATCCACAGGCTGATTGCACAGCTCGACGAATGCCGCTTCGAACAAATTCCTAGAGCGCGCAATGCCGAAGCAGACGGCCTGGCTAAACTGGCTGCGGCCACCACAAGCGTAAGTAAAGAGAGCATCGCCACTCTCCTTCATTCGACAATCGATCACATTGAGGTACTCTCCATGCATTTGACTTGGGACTGGCATAACCAATTTCTTTCATATTTACCGGACGGAACACTACCCCCTGACAAGAAGGAAGCGAAGAAGCTTCGCATGCAGGCAGCAAGGTACTGCACAGTAAACAACAAACTCTACAAGAAGAACTTTGGAGGACCCCTGGCCAAGTGCCTAGGCCCCAATCAGACAACGTCGGTACTCACACGGGCAACCGAGCACTCGTACGTTGCCTAGTACGATCTGGGTATTACTGGCCTACCATGAAAAAAGATGTTGCGGAGTACGTCCGTCGATGCGAAAAGTGTTAAAAGTTCGCCCCCTTGATACACCGACCAGGGAAACCCCTCCTTTCAGTCACTTCGCCGTGGCCCTTCATCAAGTGAGGAATGGATATAATCGGACCACTACCCACCGGACGAGTAAAGGTACGCTTTTTATTAGTTTTAACTGACTATTTCTCCAAATGGGTAGAAGCAGGTGCCTACGCCCAAATTCGCGAGCAGGAGGTCATCGCCTTCATCTGGAAAAACATCATATGCCGTTTCGGCATCCCCAAAGAAATCACCTGTGACAATAGGTGACAGTTCATCGGGCAGAAAAAAATCGATTTCTTCGACAAATGGCATATCAAAAGAATACTCTTAGCACCATATCATCCTGCCGCCAACGGCCAGGCAGAGTCGTCCAACAAAATCATATTGAGTATATTAAAGAAGAAGCTCGAAAACGCCAAAGGATTGTGGCCCGAGCTACTACCAGAGGTGCTATGGGCACACAGAACCACACCCAAGTCATCCACGGGAGAAACGCCTTACTCGCTGGTCTACGGGACTGACGCCATCATACCAGTCGAAGTAGGCGAGCCGAGTTTAAGGTACTCACACACAAGCGGAGCAGAGAATGATAAGAATCGAATCCAAGATCTCGATGAAGCCGAAGAAAAAAGAGAAATGGCCCACATCAGGTTGGTAGACCAGAAACAACAAATCGAAAGATACTACAACAAGAAAGCAAAAATTCGACCGCTCAAAGTAGGCGACTACGTACTAAAAGCCAAGACGCTGGCGTTCAAAGACCCCAACGAAGGAAAATTGGGGACCAATTGGGACGGACCCTATAAAATCACCGCAACAACGGACAAGGATTCTTTTCGATTAGAGACCATGGAAGGGAAAATGCTCCAAAACAACTGGAACATCTCCCACCTCAAGTATTTTCATTTCTAAAAGAGTATCCCCGAGTCGTACTCTTTTTCCCTCATCCGAGTTTTGTCCCAATCGGGGTTTCTCCGAGAGGTTTTTAACAAGGCGACGGAGGAGATACTCGGAAATGCTTACGAGTCCAATCTGACACACCTATCATCCCGCCAAGCGGTACGAAAGGCGTATCACAGGGACTAAGGCTACGACCATCTTCAATGTATGAAAGGCTACGACCATCTCTAATGTAAGATAGGCTACGGCCATCTCCAATGTATAAAATGCTACGGCCATCTCCAATGTATGAAATGCTACGGCTATTTTCAATGTATGAAAGGCCACGACCATCTCCAATGTATGAAAGACTACGACCATCTCTAATGTATGAAAAGCTACGGCCATCTCCAATGTATGAAAGGCTAAGGCCACTCACAGCGTATAAAGAGGCTACGGCCACCCATAAACGCATAAAAGGCTAAGGCCACCAATAGTGTATAAAGAGGCTATGACCACCCATAAACGCATAAAAGGCTAAGGCCACCAACAGCATATAAAGAGGCTACGGCCACCCATAAACGCATAAAAGGCTAAGGCCACCAACAGTGTATAAAGAGGCTATGACCACCCATAAACGCATAAAAGGCTAAGGCCACCAACAGCATATAAAGAGGCTACGGCCACCCATAAACGCATAAAAAGGCTAAGGCCACTCACATCGTATAAAGGGACTACGGCCATCCATAAACGCACAAAAGGCTAAGGCCACCAACAACGTATAAAGAGGCTACGGTCATCCATAAACGCATATAAGGCTAAGGCAACCCACAACACATGAAGAGGCTACGGCGACCCCTAAACGCACAAAAGGTTAAGGCCGTCTACAGCATATCAATTGCATTACAGTCGTCCATAACGCGTAAAAAGCCAAGGCCAATATCGGAGCAACCGACTCAACTCGTCCCGATACGATCGGAGCTGAGGGAAAGACAACAGCCGCTTTAAAAACAAACAAGCGGCTAAGGCCAGAGTCGACTCTGCCTAACTACGACAAGTTAACTCGATAAAAATCGACACCACGCAATGAGTATGCAAGATAAAAGTACGAAAAGAAGGCGTAAACGCAATAGCATATATGTACGATTTCCATTTACTCCAAAATTCTTTTATGTACAAATCATTTACAAGAATCACGTCCCTCCGACTACAAAATCAAAACAAAAAATACAGCCTAACTACCACCCTGGCCTTCGCCACCTCCCGGCGCACCAATCGTGCCATCACCACGGTCATCGCCGCCCTCGGTCCTGAACAACAAAGAAATCCAGGACCCTGTGCCCAACTGATTCACGTTCGCAAAGGTATATCCTGCCGGGCCCGGGGAGTCAGGGTTATACCCACAAGCTTCTCATGCGACCCTAACCAGATGACGCTGATTCTCGACTTCCGTCTCAGTAGCCCTGCCAATGGCCCGCAGTTCTTCAAAAACATTCCGCCTAGCCTCGGCGTACACCTACATATCATGTGCTTCACGGGACATGTCGTTGACAAGACCGGCCGCTGTCACCTGCTGAAGAGCGTCAACTTCCGTCGCTTTGGCCCTGAGCTCGGCAGTTAAGGCGTCAACTTTGGCATGCAATTCAGCTGCCTCTGCCATCGCCCCATGGCCAATCTCCAAGTCTTCCTCCTTCAGCCGAAGAAGATTCTCCAGCTCAGTTTTTCGAGCCACAACAGCCATTAAGTTTGCGTCTACCCGCTCGAAGTGAGCTGTACGCTCTCGCAGTTGACTCTCCGCTTGCTCCAAATCCTCGCGTCCTGGGCATAAAGGTCCACCAGCGTTTTGTGCTTGCTTCGGACCTCCCTATATTTCTTCATCGCTCTCCTAAGGACGACATTCTTTGTCCGATCACGCCGGCCCCTCTTCACTTCCAAAATGAGGGTCTAGAAGAAAAAGGAGAAAATAAACAAAACCCAAGTCAGAACAAGCCTCAAGGCCTATAGTAAAACAACAAGAAATAACGACAAAGCTTACCTGCAAAGCTGCGCCAGCGACTCGGCGGGATAAGTCCCTGTCGCTAACATCTTTTAAGGTCTCAGTCTCAGCAGTCGCGCATAGTAAGGTCATGTCCGCCGCGGCCTACTCACTATCCAGCAATAGATTATATCCCGTTGGGATCATGAGTCGACGGTTAGGCCCCGTCATCGCCATATCCACCCGAGCGTAATTCCCTCGCGGTACGTCTGCGGACGTTGGAGCTCGGCCAGAATTGCTCCTTCCTCATCAGTAGCCGCCTCGGTGACAACTGGTACATCGCCTCCTTCGACTTGTGGGGAAGCAGTATCGAGTACGACTTCCCTAGGGCCGCCCTCTCAGGGGAATAACATCCCCCATGAAGACCGGCCTTGACTCAGGACGGTGGATAACCGCCTTCCTGCGCTCTACAGTTATGCCTTTGCCAAGAAGCAATCGGCGCCTTTTCCACTCCGGTGGCTCGTCGCCTTCGGAAGCCTCCTCTTCGGCAGGAGGAGATGGAGGCGAAGGGTTCTCCTCATTCGTCGGTTCAACTACCGACTCGACTATGGGATGAGTAGTCTTAGGAGCGTCCTCGACAGATGGCTCCCGAATTGCATCCTCGCCCTTAGAACGAACGACGTCAGAAACATCCTCATTGGATGCCTCCACAACCGCACGCTCGCCCTCAGGTCGAGTAACTTTAGGAACGTTCCCATCTATACGCTCCTGAATTACATGTTCATAGTCGGAGTTCGCTGACGAGAAAGCAGTAGCGGACGTCTTCTCCTCCTTCGTGAGACGCTCTGGGCTGCCAAAACATTAACCAAGGAAGAATACGTCAAAAAGTGTGATACCAAAGAGTAAAATCACCAAACCAAAAACTGACGCAATACCTGGAAGACCATATTTCGTGGTAAATGCCATCCACGTTCTGCACTCTTCGGCGAGTGGGATCAACCTCCCCACCCACGCCCTAATATCCGGCACGGATCGAGGCGTGGACGCCCTGGCTGCAGGCATGAAAAAAAAAACAGGAGAGGTTATAAAGGTTGAACAGGCGTAAACGATTGAAAACGTTGAATGCATGCAACGACACTTATGTTCGAGATTCCACATTTCAGGAAATCCTTCGGGGCCTCCACTAAATCCGAAGTTCGGACAAAGAAAAACTTCAACCAAAATTGACTGTTTGGGCTTGTCGTCCATTTCGACAACCAAACCCTTCGTCCCACAGTTCTTCAGCTGCAACATCGTCCCCCTCATGAACCCGGGACTGAACAATTGCAGCAGATGGTGTATTGTAACGTCGAGTCCGGCCCTTTCAGCATAAGTCGTTAGTATACGACATATCTTTCATGTGTAGGGAGTAAGTTGGGCCGGACACACATTGTAGAATCTACAAAGCTCTTCTGCCAATGGGTATATGGGAAGACCATACCCAATTATGAAGGGATATTTGTAAAAAGCACAAAACCCCGGTCTGTGCACATTAGCGAAATCGTCTCTGGCCACTTCCATAACCACATCTGACAGGAGACACGCAAGTCGTCCAGTTGCAACTCAGAGTACTCAAAATTTTCCCATGCAGGAGCTATGCACCGTGAGGGAAAGTCCTTTCGACCATATAACTCCCGGGGAAGCACATTATCTGTACAAAGAGGGACAAGAGGCCTTCGGGCCTTTTTCCCAACCTCCGAAGACGGGGGAACCCTAGAAGTAGCCTCATCCCCATTCCCTTCACGTCGTCGACCACCCTTTGCCATAATCAATCTTTGACTAGAGAATAGATACGTCAACGGGCTGGTAAAGCTATAAAGTGAACTCTAAAAGTCAAACACAAAGTTACTAAAGGTCCCTGTAAAAAGAACAAGTATACGAAGAACCATTTTTGAAGAAGTCTAAAAGATAGTAAAACTTGAACCCTCTTCCTATTTATAGTACCCTGATACACGGGATTCGAAGAGGTGAGTGTCAGAGAAAGGGGCGGGAAACCGAAACGTCAAATTGCCCCCTGACCTGCCTTGGGAGCAGTTGTAATTATGACGCATGCCGCGAATGACGTCAGTTCAAAAAGCAAGCCACGTGCCAATACATGGGCGACGCCACGGCGAGTCGATTTTTCCACCTATTGCAGACGTATGTCGAATACATCTCCAACAGGCGGAGGGACTAACTGTATGGGGCCGAATTGGATGTAACTGATAAAGGCCGAGTACGTCTCCCCCCACGCCTACGCGGCATCGAGGGCACGTCCTTCATTCACATCCTTAACAACGAAGCCGTAGCACCAACTCGCGTATGCAGGTGCCCTTTCCCTCCGCCTTTTTATATTTTAAGGATGTTAGTAGTCCTTCGACGAATTATGTCTTTAGCGAGAAAACCTTTCCTCAATATAAAGAGGTGTTTTCCTTATTGTAAGGGACAAGTGTTATTTTTTAATAATACAACTTCTGATTATTCTCTCTATCGTTCTCTCTTTACCCTCTCAGTGATAATTGTTGATAGTCCACATAATTTCATCATTTCTGCCAAGATTCACAATATAAAGGATATAGATCTTTCTCCGGGGTTTATTATAGTTGATTGCGATTTACCCTTTTTTCACAATTTTTGATTGTCCACAACTCATAAAGTGATCGGTAACTTTTGAGTCAAACATTATTATTGCTCGCTTGCTTGCTAACTCCAAGTGTTCTCTGTGAATAATTACCTTAAATTATGGCCCTTGACGAAGAAGAGTTTGTCTTCTAGGTTCCTGTAGCCAAACTTTTGAAGGTGATATCATCTGTTGAAGATAGAGTAATACCATGTTTTATTGGTCTTTGAACTAAAGTACCGTATGGTGATGACTTTGGGAAAGAGTTTATGTGGATCGCTTCTGTAGCCAAAGTTTTTGAAGTTGATTATTACCTGTTGTTGATAGAATTATACCATGTTTTATTGGTTTTTGCAATAAAACATTCCTCGGAATATTATATGTGAACCATAACCACTGAAACTAGGCTGATTCCTTTTTCTATTTTTTCCCTTTTATATAGCTTAATCTCTCTCTCTCTCTCTTTTTTCCGACTCAAACTGGAATTTTCATGTCTTCACCAAGTTTTTTCTATTATTTTGCAGAGCAAGCGCTCCTGCTTTCCAAAACTAGATGCCATCAAAAGTGCCACAGCAGACATTGTGAGTTCTATTGTTGTTTTAACAATTTATCATTCCCATAGTTCCCTTGTGGCTTTTGGTGTTGGTATGGGATGCATGGTAATATATATTGCACTTTATCACTTAGTAAATTGAATTGAAAGGTCAATCCTGCTATAATGTGCAGAAAAAAACTATGTTTTATAGTAATATTTGTTGCATAATGACGTTTAGTTACATATTTAGTCACAATATTTTACAACACCACAGAATGCTTTTCATCTTTGTTTTAGCTAGATATGTCTTCTGCAAACAGTGTTGTTTCCCAGCTACCTTTACTTCTATATTTCGTTTCACCTTCTTCTTTCTGATTATGCTCGGTGGTTATTCTCATATATGCTTTTCTGTTCCTGACTAAGTATCTTCCTCTTTAAAGCTTACAGGCCTTAAAAGGAAACCTGCCACGTTGACATGGTCTGGTGATGATTGTAGTACAGTGGAAATATCTGGACTTGATATTGGCTGGGGCCAGGTAATAGTCAAGTCTCACTAATGGTATTAGTCATTTCCTTCAGAATGTATGACAGTTCTTTAGCTGACCAGAAAATATTGAAGTTCATCTTTTTCAAATTTCAGCTGTCAATTGCGCATAAGCTGATAATTAAACTTCAGTTGAGACTCTAGAATATACTGCTGCAGTTTTATAATGAAGTTGTCAGATGAGAGTTACCGTATATTTTATAGAAAATTGTCTCAATAAATTTGTCTTTTAAGTTATCAAAGATCAGTTCACTGGTTACAGGTAGAATTATACCATAACAATCACATTCCCTATCCTCAATTTAGTAAGAGCTCTTACTATTTTGGAAGGAACATTTTTACGAGTATTGGGTTTCCATTATTCTAGCAACTTTGCATTATTTCATGCTTTATATTAGAGCTTATATAAGAACTCTTATTATAATGTTTTCAGAGAATACCTTTGGAATTTGATGAGGAACGAGGTTTGTGGACTCTCCAGAGGGATTTACCTGTAAGTATGTTGTTTTAGGCTTGAAGTGTTTCTTCCTTATAATGATGAAAATAGAATTATAGAAACACTTCACTTATTCACCACAACCTACTGAATCTTTTTAACTTCAAACATGCCATATACCCCATGGTTCATTGTGTTAGAATGCTGACATTAACAGTCAGTTTCACAAAATTATTCCAAAACAATCTAAAGAATATATTGTTATAAATTAATAACAATAAAGAATATATTGTTACTACAAATCAATTGGAGCACATACAACATAAAGATGGTCAATCCTAATATCTCATTTACAGGAAGGACACTATGAATACAAGTACATTGTTGATGGTGTCTGGACATGCAATGAGTTTGAGCCCATCACTTCTCCCAACAAAGATGGACATGTCAACAACTATGTAAAGGTAAGGAGCCTATTTCACTTGGTTCTAGAGAAAGAGGTGCCATGCTCTATCATTTCTTCCTACTTGTGCCTTTGTTATTTTGGATTTCTTGTTTCATTGGTCGATGTGTTACCATATTATTCTCGTCTCAAAATGTCTTTATCCGAGGCACAAGACACAAACACTGGCTAGAGAATAAACCGGATATCGGAAACTGGATAGAGGGTATTATCCATGTTTTTCACTGGACATCTCATTGTATATACATATGCTGCTGCAGGGGTGTTTAGCCTTCTCTATAGTTGTATCTCCTCAAAAAGTCAATAGTGTCTACTTTTTCTCCGACCTTTCAATAGAGTTGCTATCCTTTGACTTCACGGTTTATATCTCTTGCCTCTAATATTCAACTTGGACTATTGGACGTGCCAGCAGGTTCTTGACGACAATCCAGACAGCATCAGTGCAGCAGTTCGGAATAGGCTCACTAGTGATGATCCTGATCTTACTTCAGATGAAAGGCTAATAATTAGGGAATTTCTTGAAGCTTATCCAGACAAAGAATGAAGTCGATGCTGTAGCATATACTTACCATATACACGTTATAATTGTAAGCTAGTCAATAATTTGCTATAATTCATGCAATGTAAGATGTATGATACGTTTACAGGAATAAACATTAGTTATATGTTATAGTGAAGTAACTTACTCCACCAGTGCTTCTCTTCCTCTTTGTCATCTGTTTCTTCATTTCATAAGCTGTGATTTTATTGTGCAATGGCAGTCAATTTAAGGGCGATGTGCACAAATAGCCACTAATAGCACATGTCTTTATTTTAAAACCAGCGTTTTAAATGTCCTTAGTCTTTAGCCACTGGTTCAATAAACTTATACCTGACTGGACGAAAATACCATTCTACTATAACTTATACCTATGCTTTTATTAACGATCAGCAGCAGCAGTGCTAACTACTTCACTGTGATCGTCGAAATTGTAGAAGATTCTCTTCCGATTTCAGAATATAGAATTCAACCTTCTCGTCCAAAAATGGACATAGATTTGCACTAAGTTATACTTTTATGTGTTTCTATTGATTTTTATTTCGACATAGTTATACTTTTTTCGATTTCTTTTGATTTTTATACAGTAAGTAGAAGTTGGATTTTTTTTTTTTTGAATTTTTGGATTGATAAGGTTAAGGATATTGCATCATGTGATAATTCTATAAAAATTGAGCATACAAAATTAAGGATATAGTGTCCCGATTTTGCAAATTGAATTGAAAAAGTTGAGTTTCAAGTTGAAAAGTTTTGGACACTTGGTCCTGAACTTTGACTTACATGTTCAATATTTAGGGACACTTGGTCCTTAACTTACAGTTATAAGTTAAAAAGTTAAGGACATGTAGTCCTTACCTTTAAGCTTCAAGTTCATTCGTGTTGAACTTTGACTTGCATGTTGAATAGTTAAGGACATTTGGTCCTTTAACTTAGAGTTCCAAGTTAAAAAGTCAAGGACTTGGATTCATTAACTTCAAGTTTCAAGTTCAAAAGTTTTGGATACTTGGTCCTTAACTTTGGGTTTCAAGTTCAAAAATTAAGGACAAGAGTCCTTAAATTTGACTTGCAGGTTCAAGTTAAGGATAGGCAGTCCTTAAGTTTGAATTACAGGTTCAAAAGTTAAGGACATGCAGTTCTTAACTATGAATTTCAAGTTCAAAAGTTAAGGACACTTGGTCCTTAACTTGGACTTCAACTTACAGTGCATGTTCTTAATTATACGATATTTGCTCTATAAAATATGTCATGAGTTTCCCATTCTCTTGACTTGCATGATGGACACAATATGCATTATAGTTGTTTTTAATTGTAGATGGACCGAAGACTATAAGTATCTTGATCATCAAATAAAGCTTGTTCTAGTACCTGAGGCAATTCAGTTTTACGATTTTATTTATTAAATGGATCTTTGAAGTTATTGAATTGGATAAAGACAAGTTTGAAGTAGTGATATGGTTGGATATCAACCTTGGAACAAGTAAGGGAATGCTTGTATCCAAAGATTTAGATCTTCCACATTTATAGAGTTACTAAAAACTCATTCCCTATTCAAGGGCTGTCGTTTCATTGTTGATATTTCAGAAAGAGTTTTTGGATCAAAAAGTAACTTTGAACATGTCAACAGAGAAACTCAACATGACAATCATAACAAATGCCAAGAGATAATAGAAATAGATATGGTTGAAGCTCAACCAATAACTAAAGATGTGCTTCAAACACATGTCAACAGAGAAACTCAACATGACAATCAAAACAAATGCAACAGATAATGGAAATAGATATGGTTGAAGCTCAACCAATAACCGAAGAGGAACTTCAAACATTTGATTATATTCAAGTAGAAGGAAAAAGCATTATAGAGATTGAAAACGAACAAGCTTTTGGTATTCAAGTCTTAGAGAGTGCACGTGTAATCGAAGAAGTTGCTAAAAATCCTCTACTCAACTAGCTAGACGAAGATCAAATTTGAAACAAAAAGAATCCCCAACTATGATATTAAGAGAAAAGGCTTCGTTGGATGAAATAAAAGTGGGATCAGTATTTGATAAAAAAAAAGAGTATAATTAAGTGTTTTTCGAATATAGAAATTAAAGGACATTTTGAATTCAAGGTTGTTATATCAAGCTCAACAAAATATTCATTGAAATGCAATAATGATAGGTGTGGGTAGTGTGTGCGTGCTTTCAGAATTAAAGATTCAACACTGTTCAAGATAATAAAGATTGAGAAAAAGTATGACTGCTCCATTAACACTATGAAAGTTTATCAAAGGCATGCAAATTCAAAATTGATTAGTGGTTACATTATTGACAATCTTCAAGAACCAAGGTTTAAAGTTACACCAGCTTTTGTCATGACAGAGATGCAAAAATTACATGGACTAGGCATTAGATATCATAAGGCATGGTGTGTTATTCAACTTGCTTCCGCTTTAATAAGAGAAAATCCTGTAGAGAATTATGAATTATTGTATTCATACTTGTATATGATGAGAAGTAAAAACTCGGGAACATATACTAACATAAAGATAGACGACAACAACAGGTAAATAATAATTTTTTTTAATTAGTTCGTTTAATAAAATTTAGGACATGCTTTCTTTAACCAGTTAACTTTTGAGCTTGTAACCAGAAGTTCAAGACTGGTTATCCTTAACTTTTGAACTTGTAATTTAAAGTTAAGGATTGCATGTCCTTAACTTTTGAACTTTGAACTCAAAGTTGAGGACTGCATGTCCTTAACTTTATAACTTGTAACTCTAAGTTAAGGACTGTCTGTTTTTAACTTTTGACCTTGTAAGTCTAACTACAGGACTATTTGTCCTTAGCTTTTGGCCTTGTAATCTGAAGTTCGGGACTACCTGTCCTTAATTTCTGTTAACCTTATTTTATAATGTATTTTCAGGTTTCTTTATATGTTTTATGCATATGAATCATCAATATCTAGTTGGAATCATTGTAGACCAGTGATTGTTGCTGATGCAACTTTTTTGAAGTTCAAATTTTGTGGTGTTTTAATAATTTCAGTTTCAAAGGAAGCAAATAACCAAATTTTCCCACTAGCCTTTAGAGTAGCAAAATCTGAAAATAATAATTCCTATGAGTGGTACTTTAGTCAGATTCGCAATGCAATTGGGAGCCTTGAGAATTTAATTTTTTTATCAGACATGCATCAAGCTATTGCATATTGCATTGCAAAGGTATATCCTAAAATCCATTATGGGATTTGCATCTATCATTTGGAGCAGAAACTAAAGCGAAGGAAAGTGAAAAGTGAGGTCATAAAACCTTTCAAAGTGCTGCAAGCCCAAAAAATTTGATCCATACATGTCATATATAGCAAAAGCAGATAAGAAGACTTATGACTACTTGATGGAAGAACCACCGGAAAGGTAGGCACGTTCTTGTAGTCCACGATTGTCACGCCCCAAATTGGAGAACATGACCGGCGCCTGACCGGGTTGCCCCAGTCAAGCGGACCTGGATGCCTTTCATTCCCACGCGTTACCCATGTGTTGATTGTTTCTAATTAATCAAATATCTTACTAACCATGAATAATTTCACATTAAACAAATAAAACCATACGAGTGATTCATTAACAAGTTTGCAGTTTTTACAACGCCCGACATAACATAATGTATACATAAGACTGGAGTCCCAAAGTTTACATGTCTACAGAGCCTCTAGGATACAAAAAAAGGGGATACAATACTTGCCAGTAACAAGGCTCCGGCTATACCTTACAAAACCAAAATGAAATCTAAACAAAAGTGGCATGACCACACAGGGCCCCAAGGAAGAAAGGGGCTCACCAAAACGGGCAGTGGAAGGAGAAGGATACTACTGCCGATGAGCTGAAGTGCCTGCTACCGATCCACCTACAATCATAACACGAATGTAGCGTCCCCGGCAAAAGGGACGTCAGTACACTTGAATTGTACTGACATGTATGGACAAACTTTGTCCCAAGTAAACTCAAGCCATTGAATTACATCAACAATTAATTAAGCCAGCCAACCATGTTTCCACATTTTACTCATTTCAAATAATTCTCAACACAAAGCACTTTCTACGATCAACCAATTTAACAATAACCAATCAATCACGTAAAGCACAAGTAGTCAAACAAAGGGGCAATCAGTGCCCCACAGGTTGCAAACTCTCCTGCTGTCTCCTTTCACAATTTCACATTATTGATTTTTGTATCAATTTTCAATAGCGATTTTGATCGCTTTCCATCCTTATTGCCCCTGACCACCCTTATTACCTCGGCCACCCTTATCACCCCAACCCACACCTTATTTCCTCACGTTGCGGCGCGCAACACGACCCCGCCTTACAGTTTAAAACACAACAATTTCAAACAGCAGATAAGGTACTACACACAATTTCAACAAGTTCAAATAAGCAACTTGCACATTGTTTCATGTTCTCAATTACTTATCAAGCCAATATCACAACCAAGTTACAATATTTCCATAATCAAAATATTCACACAAGTATGTTCAACAATTTTCCACAATTCAAGTGTTTCATCTCTTTCCACAATAAACCAATTCTCGAGTGTTTCGTTTCCTTTCCACAAGGTGCCATATAGGCCATCATAAGTATTATTCACAATTCTTTACCCAATTCAACTCTCATTTAACTTTCGGTTCATATTCTATACCACATCACTCATATTTCAACAACAACTTTGAGAATTTCACACAATTTGTCAAATTAACATTAACCAAGCAATTTTCACACATATAGGCGATTTCACAAGAATCAAAATTAGCCATACATACCTGGTGATGAGTTTTCTTCCTACTTTATGCTTACCCAAGATATCCTACTCTTGCCAACCTTGTTCTTGAAGACTCTTACTTCTACTAACTTCTTTTTACTAGAAATCAAGTTCAATAATCATGCATGAGTGCGAAAATTCTATTTTCAAAAGCTATTATATGCAAACCTCTCTTTACCCAATTAAAACTGAAAATCAAAGAAAATAGTTAGGGTTTTTACCTTGAAAAGATTGGGGAAGTTGAATCCTTGCCCTAGGATCCCTTGGAATTAAGTGGTTGGAACAATCTTTGAAGATGAAGAACTTCTCTCTCTAAAAACCCTCTCTTCTCTCTCTAATTTTGGTAAGATGATATGATAAAATGAAGAAGAAAGGTGTTATATTAAAGAAGAGATCGGGTCAAAATGTTACAAAAATCTGGGTCGGGGTCAATTATGCGGTGCACTATGCGACCGCAGAATCAACATGCGGTCCGCATAGTGACCGCAGAATTGCCCCAAATTTTACACAGGTTCTGTTAAGGAATGCGGCCAGAATGCGGTCCGCATGCTTGATCTGCGGTCGCAAAGTGCACCGCAGATTCACTATGCGATCGCATATCGACCGCACTTTTGACACGATTTTTGGGAAACTCTCCGGAATGTTTTGCGGCAAGAATGCGGTCCGCATGTCAGGTTTGCGATCGCATTCTTGACCGCATATTGGACACTTTTCGGAAAAATTAATTCTCTACATTTTTGAAACTTAAATCACTACCAAGGGTCCGAACCGCGGCGAGCAAGCTCGCCGCGAAGAATTCCACGCATTCCTAACACATTATTCGGACCATGACACTATAGCTACTAGGTCTTATGCACAAAAATTTTACGGGGCCTTACAACGATGACATTCAAGTGAAGCTACAACGTTTGTTTTATGCGAGAAGAAATGAAGTAGAAGGAACTTTCTATGATGTTTCTTGTTGGGTGGAGGAGGAATTGAAGAAAAAGATAGATTTAGCATTTACTTTGAATGTAGGTATTATGTTCTATGTTTAGCTTATGATTTTAATATAACTTAACATAATGTACTAACTTATAATTTTTCAACATTGAAGGTCTTCCCTGTTGATTCATGGGGTTGTAGAGTTTTCTTGATGGTAAACAAAAGAACATGTGATTATTTTTAGTTTCCATTTGATGAATTACCATGCATACATGCAATTGCAGCTATCGAGAAGAGAAACATTAAGAAGTCCAACTTTTGCTCGTAAGGGTACTTAAAGGATTCTTGGCTGAAAATATATGAAAGACAAATACATCCTGTAGGACATACTGATTCTTGGATTGTACCAGAGAGTGTTAAATAAAAAATTATTAAACCTTCAAATTTCAAAGTGCCACCAGGTAGAAGGCAGAAGAAAAGGTATATTCCAGCTACCAAGTCATCAAAAATAACATTCAAATATGGCCGTTGAAGAAAAATTGGTCATTATAGAACAACTTGTATATATTCTCCGGTTGTCCATCCATTTTCAAGAAAGCATAGAGAATAGTAGATATGTGCACATATGTTTATCGACTCTTTTAAGTTTTTGCTATAAATTGGATTCATTTAGATTATTCTTATTTGAGCAGATGTCTGAATATTCAAAATTTCTTACTGCTTACTGTCATGACCCCAAACTCGGTCATGATAGTGCCCAACATAATTTCTAGGCAAGCCCGACCATTTACACTCTCAACCCAAGCATGAAGCTCAAAAATGGTTATTTAAAAATCATTAACAATAGTGAAACTATAAGTTTAACTGGTAGGTAGAAATAATCCGAATAACAAACAATACTGAATAATCTCCCAAAGATATGAGGGTCATGAGTCTATAGCCTCTATCAAAATACAAAGTAATAAAACTTTCAGCTATACAATGATTCAAACTGCAGAACAATATAAAGGGATAGAGGAGGATTCGTGTCCCGTGGACGTCTGGCAGCTACCTCGACCACTCCGGTAATACTCTGAAATAGCAAGGTAGCTCAGCTAAGCTCCCGAGGTACCTGGATCTGCATACTTGGTGCAGGGAGTAAAGTGAGTACTTCCAACTCAGTGGTAACAGAGAAATCCCAAATATACAACAATGTGAAGTTAAGACCAATACTCCCATTCATTTAACAGTGTAATAACAACATGTAGAGATAGATAAAGCAGATATATATCAATGCATGGATACAATGCAAATGCACATGATCGCTACAACGTGTAGCCCGATCCATTGGGTACCTAGCGCTCACTGTGGGGGGTTCAGACTCCGGAGGGGCTCCTATAGCCCAAGTGCAATATCAGTATCACACCGTGCAGCCTGAACCACTATCAGTCCAACTATATGCATGCAAGTCACACATCACAATCAAATTTATCATTTTAGTTCTAATTATCAGAAATTATAACTAGATGTTTAAAACCTTAGAATTTTACTAGCCATTTTGAGACAATATTCAACTTAGGACTGTGTCACGACCCCAAATCCGGTCGTGATGGCGCCCAACACATTGCTAAGCTAGCCTTACCAATCAATATAAACAACGGAGCTAGAAGCTCTCTTTTAGCCTATTTAAGCATACCAAATCACGAAGCAATAGCGATACATATAACGAAAACAGGGAACCAAGTCCCATAATACATCAACTCCCATAGACCGAAGGGTCAAGAGTCATGAGCCTCTACTGAACATGAGTGTATAAAGGTTTACAAGATACCAAGTGCGGAAAGAAATGTCAATACAAAATCAAAAGACAGTAGGAAGGAATATCGGGTCCTGCGGACTCTGCAGCTACCTCGTATATCCCACAGATGTCGCCTCGCACAGCTACTGAATCACTGCTGAGAGGTACCTGGATCTGCACACAAGGTGCGGGGAGTAAAATGAGTACTGCCAGACTCAGTGGTAATAAACAAGGGTAAGACAGCGCAGATAAGAAATCTGCAATAAAGCACTATGTAAAGCTATAATTAGCTACCCTGTCATAGAATCAATCTTCACTGTACCTGTTCTAACAAATACCAATAAATAGCATAACAGCTAGCAGATGTAGCTAAATGCAATGCAATGCATGATATGACCGCTACGACGTGTAGCCCGACTCCAATTTTGGGTACCCGTGCTCACTGTGGGGGTTCAGACTCCGGAGGGGCTCCTACAGCCCAAGCACATCTCATAGAGATATCCCTGCGGCGCGCGGTCCGATCCAACATATACCTCGCTGCGGCGTGCAGCCCGATCCACTACTAGTCAGCTAATATGCAGATACAGCCTCGCAAGGCTCAAAAGTAGTTTTTGAAAACTCTTTTATCATTTTTCAGTTGGAAAACAGTAATATCAAGTTCCGGAGATTGGAATTAGCATAATAACAAAAATAGCTGCGGACTAGTAGTAAACTAGCATGTCTATATGATAAGACCATGATAACGATCCTCGCGGGATCCAATAAGTGGCTCACGGCCCACATGTATACTCAACCGCCCAAGAAGGGGGTTCCTCGGCTCAAGAGTGGCCATTATCACAATATATATATATATATATGCAACCATCCGAGAAGGAGGTTCGACGGCTCTAGAATAGCCAATAATACAAGTATCAACAGGTCGGACTAATATATAGTCTCCAGTTCATGATCGACCCCGCACTCTCGAGAGTGTGCGTGTCTCGCCGCTATACAGCGTCACAAAGTGGTATACCGGGGTTTCGAACCCGCTGGTCATCACCCACATCTATTACTCACCTCAATACGGCGCGACGACTACTCCGCAATGCCCTTGCCACGAGAATCAAGCTCCGCACGCGTAGAATCCGATCAAATACAGTAAAAATACAACAATTTAGGCCAATGGGACGACACCCAATCAATACAACTCAATTTACATCAAAATTCTCAAAGTTGTCAAAACCCGAGCCCCGGGCCCACATTCCGAAAATTTACGAAATTCACATTTCTGGAACCCTCGTCTCAATACGAGTCTAAGCATATCAATTTTACCAAAATCGGACTCCATTTGCCCATTCAAAACCTTAATTTTCTAAAGTCCAAGACTAGGGCTAAATCCTCCATAATTACCCCAAATTCCTCCATTTTCATGATATAATTGCATGATATTATCAATACTAATCATAATATGAGTTCATAGTTGATTACCCGATGATTTCCCTTGATTTCCTCCTCAAAATCGCCCAAAATCGCCCTTAAGCCGAGACCCCCAAATGTTAAAATGTTTCTGAAATTTTTCTAACTTCTGATACACTTACTTACAGCGATTTTCGCTTCTGCGGAACATTTTCCGCTTCTACGCTTCCGTATCCGCGACCAAAGGGTCGCTCCTGCGGTTCCAGGCCTAGCCGGCCATTTCCGCTTCTGCGACATACGGACCGCCTCTGCGCGTCCGCTTCTGCGAAGCCTCGACCGCTCCTGCGGAAATTTCCGCTTCTGCGGCTAGGTGTCCGCTTCTGCGGACTCGCCTAAGCGGCTAGCCTTCCGCTTCTGCGATATTTCCCCCATAGCCCTTGGCCGCTTCTGCGGCTCAACATCCGCTTCAGCGGTGCCGCACCTGCGGGCTCCTTTCCGCTTCGGCGATCACAAGCGCTTCTGCGCTCCAATATCCGCTTCTGCGGACTCGCTCCTGCGACCAAAATTCCGCAGAGGAGCGAAAATGACAGAACCAGAACTCTTCAACCTGCAATTTCCATGATTTTCTTCCGTTTAACCATCCGAAAACACCCCGAGGCCCCCGGGACCTCATCCAAACATACCAACACATCTTAATACCTTATTCGAACTTGCTCCAATCCTCAAAACACGTCTAACAACATCAATACTCATAATTCGCATCGAATTCAAGCCTCAATTCCTTAAAACATTCCAAATTGCACATTCAATCAAAAACCCGACCAAACGACGTCCGAATGACCTGAAATTTTGCAGGCACATCCAAAATCACCTAACGAAGCTACTGCAACTGTCGGAACTCCATTCCGACTCCCGGATCAAAATCTCACCTACCGTTCGGATTTCGCCAAAATTCAACCTTAGCCAATTCAAGCCTATTTCTACACCGGCCTCCAAATTCAATTCCGATCGCTCCCCTAAGTCACAAATCACCTCCCGGAACTAACCGAATCATCAGAATCCGATTCCGAGCACTCTAACTCAATAGTCAACTCTTGGTTGACTTTTCATAATCAAGCTTTCTTCAAACATGCTATTTGTTTCATTTTCAATCCAAATTACTCCTAACTCACCCGATAGACTTTAACACTGATACAAAATCATAAAACATGTATTTACAACATAACGGGGTAGTAATTCACGTGACGACGGGCCGGGTCGTCACATTCTCCCCAACTTAAGCAAACGCTCGCCCTCGAGCGGACCCAAAGTTGTACTAGAAGCCACCCAATAGCAGAATGACCTTACCAAGCATATATTCGGGCGATCATATGTCACCCTATCTCACATAAGTCCGAAAACACCATATAGTCAAAATTTCACAGACCATCTGAACCACAAATCACATTGTACTTTCTGAAATCATATGCCAAATGCAAATCCCATGCCTATACTCACGATACACTCGAATCCACTGCAATAACCCATATTCACTACTCCGGGTGAGATCATATGATGTATCGACAACCCAATCACTCGAGACGATAGTCTCTAATCACAACAACTGGCCACAATAACCAAATACTAGCTGAAAACCTCTTTCATTAGATAGAGTCTTAATCCAACACCTCCATATCCTGCCCACGGCAGCTGAAACACGCGATATACCGAACCCATCTCTCAGGTTAACCATTCGTGAATCTATTTCCCTTTTAAAATTGGTACCACAATAGGTTTCGGAGCCAAACCTCGATTTTTATCTTTCTAACAAGCTAAGATCCAATATGCTTGTATTCATTAATGACTCCAACGGTCATTTCGATAATAACACACCACACTGGTGACATGACATATCAACCACCGGCCTAAGCCGCGACGAGCACAACATAGGCTCCAATAGAAACGTCTGCACACACTCGAATCATGACAGCTCAAATCATGACAACTGTCTCCAGCAAATAGAGCTGCAATTTAATCCCTCTATGCCATCGTACTATAGAACTGAGATCGCGTCTCGCATTATAGAAATAAAGTACCTGAATCCTCCTCGAGAGGTCATAACATCACGCGGCCTTGCCACGATTCATGATTTTATCCAAACATTATTATTCATGAAGCACCCCAATTTACCAAGCTCAAAACGATCAGCCACACACATATTTAGGTCTGAACCCAAGCAATCAATCTCACTCACGGTGAAACAATTAACGTATGCTATCAAATCCTGAAAGAACACAACCGATGTGCCATTCGCCAAGCGATACTCAATACAGACTCTTCCTCAGAAGCCAGGAGGTATTGTATACCAGGTAGCATATAACTAGCTATATTTTCACAATATTCTGTTGCGGCGTGCAACCCGCTCCAATGACATACCCGTGGCGGCGTGCCACCCGATCCAGATACCATACCTGTGGCGGCGTGCCACCCGATCCAAGTAACCCTCGTCAAATGAATACACGTCGAGTCAAGTTGCTCATCATAATAAACATATATAGCCTCAAGTTTGGCCACATGAAACGCATCTGACAACGTTTCTCAATACTGGAACTGAATCAATGGTAGATATCTCTACACTAACATCCGCCACTAAGGTCCAACTGACAAAGCAATGCCTACCAGCCGTCCGCTGGTCCTGTGTACAACTACTCTGTTGGAGCATACTCTGATGTTCTCTGCTATGCAATTTGTGCCATTTTCCGACATAGCCCATATCACATTAGTCTAGACGACCTGGCTTATGTCAACCAGTCTGAAATAAGGTATCATATCCCAAATTCATCATATCAAGCTAAGAGCTAAACGGTGCTAATACACACGATATACAACCACTGCATAGGCGGATTACGAGAACTTCCAGACTCTAACACATGTATTACATATGGATCACTATGCCCGATCCCACACTCCACCGTACGATTACATAACACACATCAAGCATCTATTCATACCTCGAAAGCCATTCGGAAATTTTACTATGCCATCAACGACTCAATTATTACAGTCGATCCCACAAGAGAATACCACCATACCACTGGATATCATCAGTTTACATTACCTTGTCCTTTTTGGATCATATTCCCTGCCAAGTTAATAGAATAGCAGTACCGTTTTCTTAAATCATCAGAAAGATCGATTCTTAATTCATCTGCAGCTGTTCGCGCTGCTCAATAATTTTATTGACTTCCCATATATTATGAACTGTTCTCAAAACCTGGAATATACCATTATCAACTTTCCATAACACATCGCGTATACCATACTAAGATAACATGGAAATTCTTATCCCTTTCCTATGCCGCAAACATCGACGCAATCAACTAGTCAAGGACTTTTATGATCTCATATAGAGAAGACTCATTACACATTCCAAGCTTTGCATACCAACAGGAAATACACTCATTTTTCAAACCATGATAAAACACATCACAAACTATTTCTTCCCATTCGTTGCATAAGTTTAACTGCCAGGACTGAGTCCTTATACCCATATCAAGTTACACAATTGCCAGCACTCAAGAGCTTTGCTGCACAATGTCTGCAAGACTCATTACTTCAACCACATACCAGGAATCAATCGTATTCCTTTTTATACCATTCCGGTTTATTAACAAGTTGTTCCATTTACCCAGTTTCCTTTCTGATTCATCTCTAATTTCATATCAGTCTTTACTGTAGTACGACAATGCCTCAACCCTTTTTACCACACAAGACTCGTACACAAGACCACACGGTCTAAGACCCTTAGGCCACTGAATACTCTCTCAATGTTTCCCAAAAGTACCACATTCTACCACACTTTATTTTGATGAACTTCCCGCAATTTTTTTGAATTTGTTATCATTACTTCCCAATACGGATACCTAGAATTCCATCATTCACATGATATAACAAAAGCCCTGATCTTCTCTAACGAAACCGCCATCTTTAGCCACATACACAAATCTTAAGGCACCTGACTGTTACAAGCAAAATCTTGAACACTGCAAAACCATTCTCGGGCATCATTCACACTTATTCAGCTGTAATTAAACTGTCCTATTGAGTAGAACTACTCGTGTTTTGTTAGAACTCTGACACCGCAGAACATGATTACTTACAGATACTATCAGCTATCTTTCTTTTCTATACGGTGAATATTCTTTACCAACAGCAGTTCAAAACACCCTAGTACTTCATCAGATCTACGAAGCACCATAACCTTTACCAGAATTTCCCAACATACTTAGAGACAGAATCAACATAGCACACAATAGTGAAATCAGTTAATCAATAGCAACCTCCCCAACTTAGCTCGAAGCCATTCATCAAAGCACTTTTAACCACCCATATCATTATTACTCAAGTGATGCCGAAATGTTATAATGAGATTAAACTCAAGTCATTTACAAGCCTTGACAGAGACTCGAATCATCAGAAATATTAACTCTTTTGCAATTCTTGCATTCATTCACACACAACAGTTACACCCCCTCTTTAGATGACAAAATCTTTTCTAAGTCCCGAATTTTCCAAAAATTTCGGCAGAGTATCCTTTGTAAATTGGCCTATCCACCTGCCAGAGAATCACCAAACCATTCTAACAATACTTCCACAACTCAACAAGATATCACAATGTATTTCAACAACATTAAATCCCAATACTACACGAATCATATTATCACAATTTATACTTGAACCTGCGTTGTATCTGCTCGAATCATAACACATATCAATACCTTTCAATTACACATGAGAATCAACCCACCTACCTCGCCTCAATTTAGCATTTCAGCACAATACCTTCCACCAGGATACACATAGCATAATCACTTTAGTCTTCCCGAGTTTGAACTCGTTCCACTACACATAAGGCACTTTACCTTCCAATTAAGAGATATGGTAAATATTCACCACGCCCATAGGTCGGAGCTACACAACAGATTAGGTAAGAGTCGAACAATTAACAACTCATCCATTAGTAAGCCTCCTTAATACACTACAGATCGGCACAAGGCCCCAAATATGGCTACTAGCTCAAGTACATAAATATAAGCCCAGTCTCAGTCACCCTGACTGGCCCAACATGAACTCACCGAGATTATATCTCGCCCCTCGTTCGAGGAAATCATAAGCCATAAGGCAATTACATTACTGAGCGCTCGATGCGTACACAGACGTGCGGAAGGAGTTTCAAAAATTATATCTCAAGCTGCATCAAGTACGCACGATAAGAATTCCAAGAAATGTGAAGTGTTTTCTAAAGGTTCGCAGCCTCCCGAGGATAAGTACGAGCGTCCCCGTACCGATCCACAAGACTCTACTAACCGGCTCAAGACTCATGAGGCCTAGTAAACCTAGGCTCTGATACCAACTTGTCACGACCCCAAATCCGGTCGTGATGGCGCCCAACACATTGCTAAGCTAGCCTTACCAATCAATATAAACAACGGAGCTAGAAGCTCTCTTTTAGCCTATTTAAGCATACCAAATCACGAAGCAATAGCGATACATATAACGAAAACAGGGGAAAACCAAGTCCCATAATACATCAACTCCCATAGACCAAGGGTCAAGAGTCATGAGCCTCTACTGAACACGAGTGTATAAAGGTTTACAAGATACCAAGTGCGGAAAGAAATGTCAATACAAAATCAAAAGACAGTAGGAAGGAATATCGGGTCCTGCGGACTCTGCAGCTACCTCGAATATCCACAAACGTCGCCTCGCACAGCTACTGGATCACTGCTGAGAGGTACCTGGATCTGCACACAAGGTGCAGGGAGTAAAATGAGTACTGCCAGACTCGGTGGTAATAAACAAGGGTAAGACAGCGCAGATAAGAAATCCGCAATAAAGCACTATGTAAAGCTATAATCGGCTACCCTGTCATAGAATCAATCTTCACTGTACCTGTACCAACAAATACCAATAAATAGCATAACAGCTAGCAGATGTAGCTAAATGCAATGCAATGCATGATATGACCGCTACGGCGCGTAGCCCGACTCCAAATTTTGGGTACCCGTGCTCACTGTGGGGGTTCAGACTCCGGAGGGGCTCCTACAGCCCAAGCACATCTCATAGAGATATCCTTGCGGCGCGCAGTCCGATCCAACATATACCTCGCTGCGGCGTGCAGCCCGATCCACTACTAGTCAGCTAATATGCAGATACAGCCTCGCAGGCTCAAAAGTAGTTTTTGAAAACTCTTTTATCATTTTTCAGTTGGAAAATAGTAATATCAAGTTCCAGAGATTGGAATTAGCATAATAACAAAAATAGCCGCGGACTAGTAGTAAACTAGCATGTCTATATGATAAGACCATGATAACGATCCTCGCGGGATCCAATAACTGGCTCACGGCCCACATGTATAATCAACCGCCCAAGAGGGGGTTCCTCGGCTCAAGAGTGGCCATTATCACAATATATATATATATATGCAACCATCCGAGAAGGAGGTTCGACGGCTATAGAATAGCCAATAATACAGTATCAACAGGTTGGACTAATATAGTCTCCAGTTCATGATCGACCCCGTACTCTCAAGAGTGTGCGTGTCTCGCCGCTATACAGCGTCACAAAGTGGTATACCGGGGTTTCGAACCCGCTGGTCATCACCCACATCTATTACTCACCTCAATACGACGCGACGACTATTCCGCAATGCCCTTGCCACGAGAATCAAGCTCCGCACGCGTAGAATCTGATCAAATACAGTAAAAATACAACAATTTAGGCCAATGGGACGACACCCAATCAATACAACTCAATTTACATCAAAATTCTCAAAGTTGTCAAAACCCGAGCCCCGGGCCCACATTCCGAAAATTTACGAAATTCACATTTCTGGAACCCTCGTCTCAATACGAGTCTAAGCATATCAATTTTACCAAAATCGGACTCCATTTGCCCATTCAAAACCTTAATTTTCTAAAGTCCAAGACTAGGGCTAAATCCTCCATAATTACCCCAAATTCCTCCATTTTCATGATATAATTGCATGATATTATCAATACTAATCATAATATGAGTTCATAGTTGATTACCTGATGATTTCCCTTGATTTCCTCCTCAAAATCGCCCAAAATCGCCCTTAAGCCGAGACCCCCAAATGTTAAAATGTTTCTGAAATTTTTCTAACTTCTCATACACTTACTTACAGCGATTTTCGCTTCTGCGGAACATTTTCCGCTTCTACGCTTCCGTATCCGCGACCAAAGGGTCGCTTCAGCGGTTCCAGGCCTAGCCAGCCAAATTCCGCTTCTGCGATATACGGACCGCCTCTGCGCGTCCGCTTCTGCGAAGACTCGACCGCTCCTGCGGAAATTTCCGCTTCGGCGGCTAGGCGTCCGCTTCTGCGGACTCGCCTAAGCGGCTGGCCTTCCGCTTCTGCGATATTTCCCCCATAGCCCTTGGCCGCTTCTGCGGCTCAACATCCGCTTCAGCGGTGCCGCACCTGCGGGCTCCTTTCCGCTTCAGCGATCACAAGCGCTTCTGCGCTCCAATATCCGCTTCTGCGGACTCGCTCCTGCGACCACATTTCCGCAGGAGCGAAAATGACAGAAGCAGTGCACCATTTTCTGCAATTTCCATGATTTTCTTCCGTTTAACCATCCGAAAACACCCCGAGGCCCCCGGGACCTCATCCAAACATACCAACACATCTTAATACCTTATTCGAACTTGCTCCAATCCTCAAAACACGTCTAACAACATCAATACTCATAATTCGCATCGAATTCAAGCCTCAATTCCTTAAAACATTCCAAATTGCACATTCAATCAAAAACCCGACCAAACGACGTCCGAATGACCTGAAATTTTGCAGGCACATCCAAAATCACCTAACGAAGCTACTGCAACTGTCGGAATTCCATTCCGACTCCCGGATCAAAATATCACCTACCGTTCGGATTTCGCCAAAATTCAACCTTAGCCAATTCAAGCCTATTTCTACACCGGGCCTCCAAATTCAATGCCGATCGCTCCCTTAAGTCACAAATCACCTCCCGGAACTATCCGAATCATCAGAATCCGATTCCGAGCACTCTAACTCAATAGTCAACTCTTGGTTGACTTTTCATAATCAAGCTTTCTTCAAACATGCTATTTGTTTCATTTTCAATCCAAATCACTCCTAACTCACCCGATAGACTTTAACACTGATACAAAATCATAAAACATGTATTTACAACATAACGGGGTAGTAATTCACGTGACGACGGGCCGGGTCGTCACAGACTGATATCATGAAAACATGCTATACATCATGGGAACAGTGATAATAATCGCTAAGGAATCCAATTAGCCGGCATACATCCCAAATATATCCATAACCATCCAAGTAGGAGGTTTACCACCTAGTTTCTAGCCAATGATATAGTAGAGCATCACTCGGTCGGACTAGGCCACAGTCCTCAATCACAATCGACCCTGCACTCACTGTAGAGTACGTGTCTCGCCTCAATATAACGTCATATCGTGATATACCGGGGTTTCAAACCCTCAGGTCATCATCTACATCTATTACTCACCTCAAACCGGTCGCGAGACTAGTCCGCTAAGCCTTTTCCACTTTAATTAACCTCTTCATGCGCCGAATATGATCAAAACCATAAGGAATACATTATAGTATGCTAATAGGACACAACCCAATCGAAAGAACTTGAAAAATACTCAAAAACACGAAATTGGCAAAACCCGAGCCGCGGGCCCACATCTCAAAAAATTTTGAAATTCACATTTTTGGAATCCTCGTCATGCCACGAGTCCGTAGATACCAGGAACTCTCAAATCGGACCATAAATGGCCCCGCAAATTCCAAATTTAGAATTTTTGCTTCAAGCCCAAATTTCTTATAATTTAGCCATAATCTCATGAATTTCAAGGATGATTCTTCAATAAAATAATGTATTTAATTCATAAAACTTACCTTCAATCGATTCCCAGTAGAAACTCTTCAAAAATCTCAACAAAAGCTCCCAAGCTCGCTAAAAAATGGTGGAAATGAGCTTGGGTTGCAGCTGAAATATTTTTAACCTTCTGTCTGGACCACTGTAGAACCTTCTATTCGATCGCGTCCCAAGTCACGCACTTACTGAGAACAAAATCCCAGGCCGCGGAAATCCTCTTACGCGATCGCAGAGCACTCCCTTCCGCCTCTACGCGATCGCATTTATACCCATGCGACTGCATTGACCAATCTCCCCAACCTATGCGATCGCAGAGCCCTTCACGCGATGCATAGGGCAAATCTAAACTCCATCCAATTCCTTCTATGCGATCGCAGCCCCAGGCTCGCGATCGCGAAGAGTAAATTTGCTCTACAATTTCTACAGCATTTCTCAACATCAAAATCCCCGTTAGCCATCTGAAATCACCCCGAGGCCCTCGGGACCTCAACCAAAAGCACATATATGATCTATTACCTCATTCAAACTTGCTCGAACCATAAAATCACTATCGTTAACATCAAAATCGTTAGTTTTCATCAAATCAAATTTAAGTTAAACTAAAACTTTTAAAATTCTCATTAAACCAAAAACCCAACCAAACAATGTCCGAATGACCTAAAAATTTGCAGACATATCTAAAATCACCTAACGAAGCTACTGCAACTCTCGAAACTCCATTCCGACTCTTAGATCAAAATCTTACCTATCAATCAAAATTCGCCAAAATTCGAACTTCGCCAATTCAAGCCTAATTCTACACCCGACCTCCAAATTAAATTCTGATCACACTCCTAAGACAAAAATCATCTCCCGAAGCTAACCGAACCACCAAATATCAATTCCGAACCCTCTAACTTACAAGTCAACAACCGATTGACTTTTTCAAACTAATCCTTCATTAAAGAGACTAATTATCCCAAACTCAATCTGAATTGACTCAAATTCACCAAGTACACATATTGAAACATGAATACGCATATAACGGGGAAACAAGATGGAATTACATGAGACTACGGGTCGGGTCGTCACATCCCCCCCAACTAAAACAAATGCCCGTCCTCGAGCGAGTCAAGAAACATACCTGGAGTCTCAAACAAGTGAGGATATATGCTCCGCATCTCCTGCTCGGTCTCCCAAGTAGCCTCCTCCACGTGCCGACCTCTCCACTACACATTCACTGAAGCTATATCCTTAGACCTCAATCTCCAAACCTGTCGACCCAAAATAGTTACAGGCTCCACATCATAAGTCAAGTCATCATCCAACTGAACTGTACTAAAGTCCAACACATGAAATACCAGATGAACTCCCGATAGGCTGGGTGGCAAAGCAAGCATATAGGCCACCTCTCCAATCCTCCTGAGTATCCCAAAGGGCTAATGAACCTCGGGCTCAGCTTCCCTTTATTTCCAAATCTCATGACACCCTTCATAGGCAAAACCTTCAGAAAAACCTTCTCGCCCATCAAATAAGATACATCTCGGACCTTCCGGTCCGCATAACTCTTCTGACGTGACTGAGCTATACGAAGTCTCTCCTGAATCACCTTCACCTTATCTAAGGCATCCTGGACATATTCTGTCCCCAACAACCTAGCCTCGCCGGGCACAAACTAACCAACTGGAGATCTACACCATCTCCCATATAAAGCCTCATATGGCGCCATCTGAATGCTGGATTGGTAACTGTTGTTGTAAGCAAACTCTGCCAGAGGAAAGTAATCAGCCCAACAACCTACAAAGTCAATAACATAGGCATGCAACATGTCATCCAATATCTGAATGGTACGCTCGGACTGCCTGTCCGTCTGAGGATGAAATGTTGTGCTTAACTCTACATGTGAACCCAACTCTCGCTCAAAAGTCTTCCAGAACTGAGAAGTAAACTGAGTACCTCTATCTGATATAATATAAACTAGGACCCCACGCAATCGCACAATCTCTCAGATGAAAATCTCTGCTAACCGCTCTGAAGAATAGGTAGAACACACAAGAATGAAGTGCGCGGACTTGGTCAGTCTATCTATAATCACCCAAACTGAATCAAACTTCCTTGATGTCCGAGGGAGACCACTCACAAAGTCCATAATAATCCTCTCCCATTTCCACTCAGGAATATCCATGCATTGAAGCACACCGCCAGGCCTCTGATGCTCATATTTGACCTGCTGACAGTTTTGACACCAAGCTACATAACTCACAATATCTTCTTCATTCTTCTCCACCAATAATTCTTCCTCAAATCCTAATATATCTTCGTGGCACCCGGATGAATAGAATACTGTGAGCTATGGGCCTTCCCCAAGATCAACTCCCAAAACCCGTCGATATTGGGCACGCAAATCCGGCCCTACATCCTCAATACGCCATCACTGCCAATAGTCACACACTTGGCATCATCATGCTGAATTCTATCCTTAAGGACAAGCAAATGTGGATCATCGTACTAGCACTCTCTAATGCGATCATATAAGGAGGATCGAGAAACCACGCAAGCCAACACCTGGCTCGGCTCTGAAATATCTAATCTCACCATCTAATTGGCTAATGCCTGAACATCAACTGCAAGGGATCTCTCCCCAACTAGAATATACACCAAGCTGCCCATACTAACCGTATTCCGGCTCAAGGCTATTACCACTACATTGGCCTTCTCGGGATGAAATAAAATGGTAATGTCATAATCCTTGAGCAACTCAAGTCACCTCCGCTGCCTCAAATTTAGATCCTTCTATTTGAACAAGTGCTAAAGACTGCGATGGTCGGTATACACCTCACAAGATACACCATATAGATAGTGCTTCCAGATCTTCGAGGCATGAACTATGGAAGCCAACTCTAAATCATGAACGGTATAGTTCTTCTCATGAGGCTTCAACTGATGAGAAGCATAAGCAATAACTCTGCCGTCCTGCATCAACACACATCCAATCCCAACTCTCTAAGCATCACAATACACTATATATGAACCTGTAGCTGATGGCAGGACTAACACTGGAGTTGTGGTCAAAGCTGTCTTGAGCTTCTAAAATCTCTCCTCGCACTCATCCGACCATATAAATGGATCACCCTTCTGTGTCAACTTGGTCAAGGATGAAGCAATAGATGAAAATCCTTGGACAAAAGAGTGATAATACCGTGCCAAACTGAGGAGACTCCGGATATATGTAGTTGAGGACGGTCTACGCCAACTCTGAAATGCCTCTATCTTCTTTAGGTCAACCTGGACACCACGTATCCCAGAAAATCCATATATCCAAGCCAGAACTCACACTTGGAGAACTTTGCATAAAGCTTATCCTCCCTCATTCTCTGAAATACAACTCTTAAATGCTGAGCATGCTCCTCCTAGTTACGCGAGTATATTAGGATGTCATCAATAAACACAATCACAAAGGAATCCAAATACGGCCGGAACACACTATTCATCAAATGCATGAATGCGACTGGGGCATTAGGTAGCCCAAAAGATATAACTAGAAACTCATAATGCCCATGTCTTATTCTGAAAGCTGTCTTCATAAAATCAAAATCCCTAATTTTCAGCTGGTGATAACCTGAACGAAGATCAATCTTCGAGAATACCCTTACTCCATGGAGCTGATCAAACAAATCATCAATGTGCGGTAGATGATACTGATTCTTCACCGTTACCTTGTTCAACTGCCTGTAATCAATACACATCCTCATTGAGCCATCTTTCTTCTTGACGAACAAGAATAGTGCACCCCACGGTGACACACTGGGCGAATAAACCTCTTATCTAGGAGTTCCTAAAGCTGCTCCTTCAATTCCTTTAACTCAACTAGTGCCATACGATAAGGAGTAATAGAGATGGGCTGAGTGCCCGGCAGCAAATCCATACCAAAATCAATATCCCTGACTGGCGGCATGCCCGACAGGTCTGCTGGAAATACATCTGGAAAATCCCTCACAACGAGCACATAACCAATACTAGGAGTCTCAGCTCCAACATCTATCACAAATGCTAAATATGATAAACATCCTTTCTCAACCATCCGCTGGGCTTTTAAGAAGGAAATCACCCTACTAGGAACCTAATCAGTCGAACCTCGCCACTCAATCCTCAAAATACCCGGAATGGCCAATGTAACTATCTTGGCATGACAGTCCAGAATAGCATGGTATGGGGATAGACAATCCATGCCCAGGATCACATCAAAGTCAACCATACCCAACAACAGAAAATCAACTCGAGTTTCTAGACCCCTAACAGTAACAAGACAAGATCGATATACGTGATCTATAATAATAGTATCACCCACCAGGGTAGATACATGCACAGGCAACACAAGACAACTACAGGTCGTACCCAAATAATAGGAAAAATATGAAGACACATAGGAGTATGTAGACCAAGGATCAAACAAAACAGAAGCATCTTTGTGGAAAACTTAGATAATACTTGTGATAACTGCGTTATATGAAACAATGTCTCTCATGTATGGAAGTGCATAGAGCCAAGCCTGACCATCGCTTGATTGATCTCCACCCCTAGGGCGACCCCTAGCTATCTGACCCCCACCCTACCTGACTCAGATAGTGCTGAAGTAGATGGATTAGAAGAGAAAGGTTGATCCCTCTGCTGAGATCGACCACGATAAAGCCGAGGACACTATCTACTCAGGTGGCCAAACTCACCACACTCATAACATCTACCTGGTGCTGGAGAAGAGAGGGGACTGAAGGTAACCCCTCGCTGTAGATGAACCCTGGGCTGAAGAGGCAGGAGTAGAACTCTGAGCTGGAAGGGCACTAAGTGAAGACCGACCATGCTGATATCCCCGACGGCCACGGCCGGAAGAAGCCCTACTGTACTCTGGGCGACATGTCTGAGGAGGCCTGGAAAGAACGATCTCTACCCTGCAGGAACTAGCCCCTAGATGGAGCACCAGTGTAGCTACCTTAACCTCGAGACCTTTTGGCCATCCTCTAATCACGCTCCCAGCGACGATCTGTCTAAGTCTCACGAGCCATATCAATTACCTCCTCAAATGAAGCTGCTACCATCCTTTACCTAGTCATCAAAATACGAATTGGATAGTTGAGGCCATCCATAAACCTCCTGATCCTCTACCGATCTGTCAGGATCATCCAAGTAGCATGTCTAGCCAAATGCGTGTACCTCACCTCATACTGGGTCACTGTTATATCACCCTAGATAAACCACTCAAACTGTCGGCGCAGTTCCTTTCTGCAAGACTGTGGCACATACTTCACCAAAAAGAGAGTGGAGAACTGTTGCCAAGTAAGGTGTACTACCCCCGCAGGCCTACACCTCTCAAACTCTTCCCACCATGTAGATGCTGGCCCTGAGAACTGGAAGGTGGTAAAAGACACTCGACTCGACTCCAAGATCCGTGTCGTGCGAAGCATCCGCTGACACTTGTCTAGAAATCCCTGGGCATCCTCGCCCTCAGTACCACTGGATGTTAGAGGCTGAAGTCTACCAAACCTCTCTAACCGATGCTGCTCTTCGTCTAGCATCAGTGGAACTACATACCTTAGAGCTGGTGTGGCTGGTGCTACTGGGGCAACCGATACAACTAGCTGAGCTGGGGCTGCCTCTGGTGCCTGTAATCCCTGCACGACTAGCTCGGGTGTGCCAGCTATGGGTGTCTGATGACCATCCCTGATCTGAGAAGTAGCTGCAATAGTAGAGGTTGAAACTGCCTGAGCCAGACCAGTGTAGACAGATAAAATTTGAGCTAAAGCCTCCTGAAGACCAAGAATCACAATAGGCACTATTGGTGCCTAAACAGGTGTTACTGGAGCATCAACAGCTGGAGGCTGGTCCTGAATAGGGGTAACTGGTACTGCCCCTGCTGCCCTACCTCAACGACGACTGCGTCCACAACCTCTAGCAGGTGGCAATGGTAGTCGTCTGCCACATCCGGTAGCATGAGTTCTCGCCATCTGCGAGAGAATAGAATATTGAAATTTAGTTCTCGGAACAACAAAGCCGCACGACAAGAGTTCAAGAATATGAAGTGTTTCCTAAAGGTTCTGCAGCCTCTCGAGGATAAATACAAATGTCTCCATACCGATCCGTGAGACACAACTAACCGACTCATGACTCATGAGGCCTAGTAACCTAGGCTCTGATACCAACTTGTCACGACCCCAAAACAGGTCGTGATGGCCCCCAACATGATTGCTAGGAAAGCCCAACCATTTACACTCTCAACTCGAGCATGAAGCTCAAAACTGGTTATTTAAAAATCATTAACATTAGTGAAACTATAAGTTTTACTGGTAGGTAGAAATAATCTGAATATCAAACAACACTGAATAATCTCGCAAAGACCTGAGGTCATGAGTCTAGAGCCTCTATCAAAATACAAAGTAATAAGACTTTCAGCAATACAATGATTCAAACTATTGAACAATATAAAGGGATAGATGAGGAGTCATGTCCTGCGGACATCAGGCAGCCACCTCGACAACTCCGGTAATACTCAGAAACAACAAGGTAACTCAGCTAAGCTCTCGAGGTACCTGGATCTGCACAC